>JBAJNP010000675.1:10884-57779 GCA_036877545.1 Yasuhikotakia modesta | reverse complement strand
TAGAAACTGCTTTTGTTATGCTAGTTAATTCTCTTTACAACCTGATAGCCATTACAAAGTATAGAAGAATAGTTGTTTAAATACACTGTGTGTGTGTGTGTGTGTGTGTGTATACATACTGTATATACATACTATACTATATACTATACTATATATACGTGTGTGTGTGTGTGTGTGTGTGTGTGTGTGTGTGTGTGTGTGTATATATTAATTTATACTAATTTCCTTTATCATGCAGGATTTATGGCTAAGCGTTTTTTAAACCAATTATGACTTTTCAGCATTTTGTAAGTCTGAAACGCAGTTTCTTTTGCTTTAAATCCTGAAACTAAAAGTCTGGACGCTGCAAACGAATTTGGGATCTAAAGGTTCTAAGAGAATGGCAAAATATTTGGCTTTATGTAAATGATTTTATCCTTTTATGTTATTTAATGACATGAGACTTGTGCGAACTTGCTTTTTCTTTATTATCTTTTTTCAAAGAGAATCTCAGTTTCTGATAATGTTCGTTTGGCACTCCAGCCACATTAGAAGAATCCATAATGACGCAACCTTTACGTAACATTACAAAGATAATTTATTATTAAAGCGTTTTTTGTTAAGCGTTATTTCTGTGGCTTTTATCAGATACGCCCAGCCTTCAGTTCTCTGTACTTCTAGAGAGTCGTCACGCTTTGTCCATCAATATCTATCAAGAGTCTAGTCAAGGCTACGGCTTTCCAAAGGCATTCGTATTCCGTTCAAAGGCCATAGGAGAGCTTACCAGAAAAATCCCTCTTTCATCCAACTCTCTTTCTCTCTCTCTCTCTCTCTCTCTCTCTCTCACACCGTTCAATCGAACATAATTACACACATGTTGAGGTCTATAGTGTTAATTCAGTGAAACGGATGTAGGGAGACTTCAGCAATAGTCTGGAGGTTTTAGTTCAGGGCCAGAGGGCTGCTTTAAGCTTTAAGCAGTAGGTGTCAGTCCCAGGTTACAATAGTCTATTCCCAGTAGCACACTTTGTAGATGCCACCACCAGTGGATCTAATCCCCGTCTGTTTTCCTCTCTCTGCCCACAGAGGATGTTCATGTACACTTTCAGAAGTGTGAGGTGGAGTACCTGCAGTTTGCCTTCCGATGGATGAATAATCTTCTGATGAGAGAACTGCCCCTTCGCTGCACCATTAGACTGTGGGACACTTATCAGGTACAGCTGCACTGACTCCAGACAGTGGTCTGAGAGATGCCTCCGTATGTGCTACTGTGTCCAGTTTGTAATTCATCTGATCATTTCGGTCAGAGCAACTTCAGTTGTCTTGGGGTTCAGTGGCTTGAAGAATAACACAAATAACACATTTGTAATACAGCCCAGGTGTGAAAGTTAGAGGTTCAAAGAGAGAGTTTTCCATCTTTTACTCGCCCTCATGTCATTCCAAACCTGAGTGACCTTTGTGGAAGACAAAAGAAGATATTTTGAGAAATGTCTCAGTGGTTTCGCGTCCGTACAATGGAGGTTTACGGGTGCCACTTTGTTTGGTTACCAACATACTTCAAAATACTGTCTTTTGGGTTTTCCTCCAAACCAAAAAACTTGTACAGGTTTGGAATGACATGAGGGTGTTTAAATAATTGGAAATCTTTCATTTTGGGGTAAATTATCCCTTTGCAGTTTTTTAGATTTGGAGTTCAGTTTTATCTGAAATAGCTTTAGACATTTCTGAGTTTATCTTCACCACTTTTTTGCTCATTAAATTTGTTTTGCTTGGTCTCCAGTCTCCTCTGGTGTCAGGAATATAATGTCCTCATGTGTCCTGAATATCTTAATATCATTGTTGTGAGAATAAATGGGTAAAGTGACATGCAGACCAAGTATGGAGACTTGGAATATGTGCTCTGCATTTAACACATCCAGTTAGTGTACACACACACACTGCAGACTGTGAACACACACACACACACACACACACACACACACACACTGCAGACTGTGAACACACACACACACACACACACACACTGCAGACTGTGAACACACACACACACACACACACACACACACACACTGCAGACTGTGAACACACACACACACAAACTAGTGTAGTATTTTGTGAACACACACACACTGTAGACTGTGAACACACACCCTGGAGCAGAGGGCAGCACTGTTGCCCCTGGGGAACAATTGGGATTAAGTGCCTCGCTCAAGGGCATCTTAGTTGTTTCCTTCTGTATTGGGAATCGAACCAGCAAACTTCTTGTTACAAGTCTGACTCTTCATGATTATTGAAAACCATCATTGATTTGTCATTGATTGTGTATTTTAACCTTGTGGTTCCTGGTTACCTGTAGGTCACGTCTCATCACAAGGTCCACAGGAAATAATACTGTCACCCGGAATGATAAATGACCTCCACAACTCCTCTGAGGTTACAGCTCACACATCCTTGGAAAAAGAATGGGAGCTGGTTGTATTCTGTCATTCATTAATATTCCTGCAAAGCGTTCCCATTCCCGTGAATCTTCTCCATCTGATGTTCTGCGTACGTGTCCTCTCAGCGTCCCAGTCTTCCTTTGATATATCGCCTTGCTCATTTCTTTGTCCTTTATATCTGCCTCTGTCTATCTGCTGCTCCATCTCTCTCACTCGCTGGTTTGACACGGATCTGTTGGGTTTATTGGATAAAGGGGTTTGGTTGTCAGGTGACGAGCGCATTTCAGGGAGGAATGGTAAATGGAGAACCGGCGGAACACGCGTGTTATTTTGTTCTGTTTGTTATGAGTCAGTGAGCGGTTCTTTACCGGCACTGCCGAGGGACCGTTTCCGCTCAACAGCATTAAAGGAGATAATTCGGTTTTCTTGCTTTTTTTTTAAACTAAGCAGCAAAAATGAGTCACATCTGCGGTTTTGGTGACAGAAACTTCACAGCAGAGTTCAGATTTAATAGCTTTAATTGTTAATTCATCTTGTGTCTTGATGAGAAGATGCATTGTAAAATAAATATCAATTTTAGAATTTAGTATAAATAAAAATAGTATTTTTACTAGTTTTTTTGTTAATTCTAGTTTAGAAATAGTGGAGTGTGTGTATTTTTGTATATTGTTGAATATTGCTTTGTATAAACGCTCCTTATTTTGCATCATAGTTTGCTTTAAAACTTGTAAAAAGATGATTTAGTGCTGTTGAGCAGCACTTTAGATCGCTATTAAAGAGAGGTTAGCCAATCGTAACAGAGGGTATGTACATATCAATAGTTACAGCACTCTTAAAAGTTACTGTGTCAGAAACATTTGCTTCTCTAGAGCTCAATAACCAAAGAAGTTCTCGTGTTATTTCTCAGTCTCAGTTTTCACTTTTTGGGTGTTTATTTTGTGAAGCTTGCAGCAGGTTCAGGGGCGAGTCGGGCAGTAAATTCAGCGTTTATCCACCTTGCAGAGGTACAGAAGGGCAGGATTTGAATGAAGCCATCATAACGCTGAGAGAAACTCTTGTGACTCGTGCATTTTTGAAGGTCAAACTTGCGTTTTTGTAACCTGGCCTTCTCTCTAACCTCACACTCTCACGCATGAGTATATTAGCAGAAGTGGAAAGTGGTTAAAATAAAAATGGAGTAACATGCAAAACATATTTGTGCTCAGTAAGACCAGATACTACTGGCTGTTATGACCTAATTCAGTGAAACAGAGAAATGGAAAGGTGTGGCTTGTTTTTTTCTGCTGGAAATTGAGTGGCTGCAGAAAAATATGCATTTATTCCAATAAACACTCATTTCATCAGAGATAAGAATAGTATTTTTTTAATTCATTGTCCCATTAAACGGTTCCGTTTATATTTTGTTGCCTTTAAAAAGAGTTTGATTTTGTATTCAGCAGCTATTGTTAGGCTAACACGTTGGGCTTTTTCTGTAGCGCTGAATAATACCTTCCTGATTAATTGTTAATGAACGCATTCATTAGAGTTATCCCCGGACCACGCGCACGCGGCCGGCCCGCCGAGAGCCGGACCTCCAGGAGATGATGGGTTTTGTCCAATCGTGTGAGAGAAAAGAACCTTGATTTCTGACGATGCTCTTTTATCTCGCCGCCGCTGTAATTTAACGTTTGGCACAAAGACTCAACCCTCCTGATCAATTAGAGACGCACAAAGAGTTCAGGCCAGAGAGAGAGGCAGCTGAGGGCGAGCGAAAGAAAGAAAAAAGTCACGTTAATATCTGGCTAATGTTATTGAGGATCTGCATCTTAGTCTCTTCCATTAGTGAGATGGGCTGCAGCAGAAGTGAGAGAAAAACGCTTAGCTGTGAACCTCGTGTCATGTTCGTCGCTAACACTGACACCGTCTTCTGCTGGTGATGTTTAGTGTTCACTCTTTAGTGTTTGACTGAGATTACGCTGGGTAAAATACCGTGTTGTGTTATAATGAGCACTCGGTGTATTTGTTTTTGGCGTTTATGCGGTATGTGACTTATAATACAAAACACCTTTGACATAAATACTGTTGAACCATTTGCAAAATGCTAACAATTGTGTTGTTGGTAATACAATACATAACATAGCACTGTACGCTGTGTTAGCATTTTGACATTAGATTTAACTGCAGATTTAACTTGTAAAATAAATCTTAACAAAATGAATAATTTTTCATGATTAGTTATAAAGTATACATATAAATATATATTTATGTCATGGTGGTATTTAATTGTTATCAAAGGATAGCAAAGCGAGTTTTGTGCTGTGCTAAGATCATCTGGACATTCTACAGACTGCTTGACCTTGAAAGTCTATAGTTTTACACAAACACAGTATGACCACGTTCCAATGTCCAAGGCTCTCTTTCTTTAAATTTCACACTTTCTCACTTCTTCCATTTTTGCCTTGGGTGATCTTAGCCCCTCTTTCATCTCAGCCCACCTGAAACGCTGCGATTCACGTTTGGCCGCCAGCAGAGTTTCTGAGACCGTGCTGTGTGTTAAAAACAGTGTCTGTTAAAATATGAGGTTATTTCCATTCCTAATCAGTCTTTACAACTTTAAAGTTTTTTATATTAACAATTGTTTTTTTCCGGTCATTGGCATGCCTGTCGCTCACAGCTCACTGTATCTGCCGGGAGCTGCGCTGTTGTTCAGGGAATCACATTAAGCCGTGTCTGCGCACACAGCTGTCAGATACACACTCCAGTCTTCTGTAGCTCATCTGCAGCCTGATATTTCACGCACACACAACATACATTTGGACCGGCACATCCCAGAATTTAAGTCTCCAAGAATCCTGGAATTTCTTGAATCCTGGAAAATCCCAATTTTTCTCTCTCTCTCTCTCTCTCTCTCTCTCTCTCTCTCTCTCTCTTCCTCTCTTTCTCTCTCCCTTATCATTTTTCCATTTTTTTTCTCCTCTCTCCTCTCATGTCTTCCTTTTCCCCACTTTTTGTGCTTCAAGAGAAACCAACAGAAAGTAAACAAAGCTATTTATAACCCCTCACTGCCTCTCAAGTGACTAAATGCACCACACTATACACAAGTAAAGGGGGATGCAGGAGAGATGAATAAAGAAGAGAGACAGAATGGGTGGCGTCTTATTTGGATACACTGGGAATTTACTTACATGACCTAAATCGCAATTCTATAAATTACATAGATGGTACAACTACATTAGTTGTTCCCCATGTAGGCGTTCAACTCTGAGCTAGCTGAATAATTTAAGGAATAATACGCGCCACCTTAACACCCTTATTACTCACGATGGAAGTAAACAGTTCTGTTTATTTCTGCTTTAAGGAATTGTTGGAGCCAGGGTGCAAAGGTATCATATTAACTCGTTTTAGTTCTTCGTAAAATGACTCCTACTGTATGTTCTGTAATTTTCTTCAAAGACTCATTTTGTTATTGTTTGGAACAATATGAGGCCGAGTAAATAATGATAAAATGTTTATGTGGCCTTTTTTCTTAAATGTTTTTTAAATTCCATGTGTGGTCGATACTTTTATCTCTTAAACTCATTTCTGAATATCAAAATGACTTATTTAAACATATGTTGGCTTGTGAAATAATTTCTTCATGGTTCAGAATAGCTTTAATGTAACTAATCTTTTCTATTTTGTATGTGTATTCATGAATATGCAAATGTGTTCACGCCCCCACAACCTGATCCACTCAGTCCACTTGTTGTTGTGATGGTTAATATAGTCATGTTGTACGAAACGGGACAGTTTCAGTCTTTGGTGAACTGAAGTTTTAAGGAGCAAATACTGAGCAATGATGTTTTTGAATGAGTGAATGAATGAATTTGCACATGGTTTGTCTTAAAGCATATTGAAAACATCACGCAGACACATAAACAACATAAAAAACTGGATTTTCACCTCAGGACATTATAATCATAAGGCTGTTAATTAGAAGCATTTAGGTTTGATCCTTGTAAAGAGCGAATTAAAGTGCCGTCAGCATTTTTGCCCCTCAGCAACACACTTTTACCCAGGTTGCTCCAGGGCTCTGTACTGTACATCATTTGAATTAAAACAACTTGTATTTTACTGCTTGTTTAGCTACATATTCTAACGTTTTTGCCTCTGTTTGTTCTTGATTTGTAGGCCGAGTCCGAGGGCTTTTCTCATTTCCACCTGTACGTCTGCGCCGCCTTCCTCATCAAATGGCGTAAGGAAATTCTCTCCATGGTTGACTTCCAGGTACCTCCATGTTCCCACACGTTCTGCGCGTCGCTGCCCCGGGGCTGCGTAGCGTAAATAAACGCGTGTACGTTACATGCGACCCACACATGCATGCGCCGCTGGGGGGCGGGCCGGCCGTCACTTACTCCTAGATTATTGGAATAATTGGCCCTCCAGTAGAACAGCCTCTTCTGTAACTAAATTTCACAGGCCAGCGGATTCACCACACCTCAGCGGTTCTGAAACGAGAACGTACTGTTATACAGCTCATTCTCTCTCTCTCCCACGCTCTCTACACCTCTTTTCTTCTCTGGGTCCGTCATTTATTATTCGTCTCGTCAGTTCGTGCATGAAGGGATGTGATGGATAATTGTTTGAGCAAAAGTGTTTACGCTGAGGCTGTCAATATATGTAATTAATCGTGATTAATCTCAACTCCAAGAGCACAGCGCAGCCGTTTCTGAGGTCACGGGTTCGATTCGAGAAACCCACTTTCTGATAAATGCACACGTTGTTTCACTGATCCTCTGCTAAGGGTATCTACTAAAATGTATGAACAGAACTCTTATTTTTAAAGCTGCACTCTGTACATTTTGCCTTTTTATTGCCATCTCTGTTTGAAACGTAACATTGCAGGTAACTTCATGTTGTTATGTTGAAGTCCTGGAAAACTTATGAATCATTATTATAAACTTTCTGCAGGGGATCAGAATAAGATAAGGGGAGCGGTTTGAACACTGTTCTGATTGTCCAATAACTGATTGCTTTGTTTTAGTAATTGAACATTTTAGCACACTAGCTCTAGTTTAGACTCACGCTCACATTTGTCATGTAACTGACCCCAAATATCCGTGTATGTGGACTGCTGTATATAATGGCATTTTCTCTGAAAGGTTTAAATATACTCTGGTTAGCCTCTTGAAAATCAATGAATATCTGCTTGAGTGGTGGTCTGCAGCATTTCCTTTCCAACAGTCTTGTGCTGATTACAGTACATTTACAGCAGCTATAGATGGCATAACCAACACACACACACTCATACACTTATACACACACACTCATACAAACACACACACTCATACACTTATACACACACACTCATAAAAACACACACACACTTATACACACACACTCATACAAACACACACACACTCATACAAACACACACACACTCATACACTTATACACACACACTCATACAAACACACACACTCATACACTTATACACACACACTCATAAAAACACACACACACTTATACACACACTCTCATAAAAACACACACACACACTTATACACTTATACACACACACTCATACAAACACACACACACTCATACAAACACACACACTCATACACTTATACACACACACTCATACACACACACTTATACACACACTTATACACACACACTCATACACTTATACACACACTCATATACACACACATACACACTCACACACAAAAACAGCAGCGGTGCCAATCATGAGTCAGATTATCCTAACATTATAATCATGGCATGATTACGAGAACTGAACAGTGAAATGTGTTTCAGGGAACAGATAATAGCCGGAGAAATGCTGTATTTTCTGAAACCTGCTGATTCACAGAACTTGTTAGAAATCGTTACAGTAAAAGGCAGTAAGTGATCGTCTTGTTATCCCTAATTCTGAGAAATGTGTCTTTTATGTCTTTTCAGAGTTTGCTAATGCTCCTGCAAAACCTTCCCACAATACACTGGGGCAACGAGGAGGTGGGTTTGCTGCTGGCAGAGGCCTACAGACTCAAATACATGTTTGCTGATGCTCCAAGCCATTACAAGAGATGAGAACCCAACAGCGGAGACCACACGACCCAAAACACCAGACAATGATCTGACCTAACCGTGGGGTCTTTCCAAACAGTACAGCTTCACCTGAAACGGTGAAGCTAAACTCATCAATTTTGTCCCATGATGTCAAATTTCTGCGTGAATCAAAACTAACAGAACAAAGAAAATGATTACAATCAATCTGGATATTTTGGAAACATTTCCCACCATTTCAGTGGCTGACAGTTTTATTCGTCTGTGCTTTATTAACCGACACAAAGATGCCAAGCTCTGAGACAACAAAAGCGTTTGTGTGAACCTGTGAAAGCGTCAAACTAAAATGGAAGGATGTGCCAGTCTTCAAAAGCACCAGTAGTTCGTTTTTTTCATAGGGATTCCCACAAGCTCTTTCATTTATTATCTGTGATGTGGAAACACCATCCCAGCTTTATGAGTCTCAGACAGCGTCTGCAGTTTGTGTTATTATGGCATAATATGAGATCTTGGCTCATTGTGACATTGATCGTACCACAGGCAGGTACATGAGTCGATTCCCGCCTGTAATCACTCAGAGACGCTATTATTGAAGATTCTCAATACACAAAACTACGGCAGCCTCACTGTGTCATTTTTCAAGAGACACAGTCAAGCGTAACTGTTGGACCAATTCGATGAATCAATATCTGGCTGAATGACGTGTTTTGTTTTTGTTTTTGTTTATTAGACTCAAAAGACTGTGAATTTTAACAATCTAACAATGGACCCAATCTTTTGTGTGTATGCACTGTATGTATACAAAGTTCTTGCACAATTGTTTAGTAGAAACAAGGGTACATTTTAGTAGCGTTTAACCATTATTGCTGGTAACTACTGAGGTAATGTTTCAACCAGACAGTTGAGCCAAACTGTGGTGAAATTTTAATATTGGTTTATAAAGAATTAATTGCTCCGATATGACATCATATTAGACCAGCAGAACTAAAGACTGTTGAAAGCCTACTGACCTAAAATCATGGCGTTTGTGTTTCGCTGTAGGCAGAGAGATGTGGTGCGTGTCGTATTTGTCAGGGATCTTCTGTCAGTACATTTGAGCAGCTAATCTCAGCCCCCAATCCCAAATCTTAACCTTAAGTACTGCTGGAAAACCAGTACCTTTTTTTTCAGATCACTGTGAAGAAACGACACAATCTCACCGCAATTTGTGAGTATTTTACTTTTAGAGCTTTGATGGCTAATTCGTATAAATGTGTGTGATCTCATTGATATGTGTTGGTATGTCCTGCTTTTACTGTTAGGTTTAGGGATGAACTTTCATGTCTGCTTTTAAGTACGATCATAAATTCATCCGAAAACGTCACTCCATTAGATTTGACTCCATTTCAGTGAGATCAGGTTGGAAAAATAAAATCATTCGTAGGTCCATTAAATCTCCCAGGGCAACAGATTTATGCAGATGTTTATGCTAATCGTATGCAGATGATTTGATTATCTTCCCCAACCGCCTGAACCGACGATTCACCTCCTGGTACATTTATTAACTCCAGCTGATACATTTTGATTGGCGATTAATTGTTAAAGTTGATCTGAGTCTTCAATTATGGCATCGTTCCATTTCGGAAAAGCAGCGTGATCTTTATAAATTGGGGCGTAATGTGAAGTGATTTCTTCTCTGACTTTTCAAAAGAAAATATTTTCGTTCAAATCTCTATTCATCTCGAATAACGTGGCAATCAGTTAGAACCAAACCCCTGCGTCGATAATCAGAATAGTAATGAAATAAGTGTCTTTCTGCTCTAATTAGACACAAACCGATTGTATTGATTGGACTGAGGTTTCAGAACCGGCTACAGGTAGTTCTGAGACACACAGGGACCTCCGACGTTCTAGAGTTTGCTGATGTGAAACGCTTAAATAATGTACATTTGTCAGATTGTTGTACCTATTCATCTGTCAGTGATATTTGAAACCACTGTACAGTCTCGCTGTTACAATCTCTCTCTGGTAAAGCGCTGTATTGCATGCGGTCAGAACTGCTAGAATGTATTTTTCGTTTGTCTTTTTAGAATATGGCTTCACGCGCCGTAATGAGCCGATATTCACTGCAGAGATGGTAATTATTTTTCTCGTCATCTCTTTAAAGTGCACTAATGAAAGAGCGACTTATTTTAGGAGGTGAAAATCGCTGACCCTGGAGAAGAGACGAGGCAGTAATTATTCATGAAAGGGTCATATTTTACCACCCTGTGATGCGCTACAAGATGAGAGAAGATATGGTTTAAGTTAGACACTCAGAGTTGAGAAGGTTTTAATGTGGAGTCCGTATGTGACACATTAACAACTCTTTCATCTTGAGAGTGCTGTGAGGCTGTTTTTTCTAGCATGTGCCCGTTTGTGGTTGTGGGTTTAAATGTAAACCTTTAAGTCAATATGCATTGAAATTGTCTCTTTGATGCCCATGATGCACAATTCATCAGTGCAGTTTTCAAATGTCTTTGTGTGTCTTTGTGATCTCTCTTTAAAAAGTAACTCAATCCTTCGTCGGCCTCTGAAACACCCTTCAGGTGTTGTCACCCAGGTACAAATAATGTTAAAATGCAGTGAAATAGCTATTTAGGCATTGATATAGACTACTGTTATACTGTCAGTAATGCAGGCAATTTCTAATGCAGTAATTTAATGGCATTTATTTTTAAGGTAATAACATTGACAGCAATAATATCAAATAAGGTTTGATCTGAAGAACAATCATTGAGGTGTGTTGAGTCTCTCGTGTGTTTAACCTTCAGTCTGTGTGTCCCAGTTAAACTCTGGATCTGACTGTTCAGTGATTCTAGTATTTTTAAATTCTGTACAAACTTTTATTCAGGTCTGACTTCATTCTGTTCTGCAAAACCCACTTTTCACAATCCAATAAAATCCCAGCCTGCATTTTTCCATGTAGGGTTTGTCAACACACATCATTATAAAAAAAAAATTGATTGCAAACAGTGTTTTGTTTTGATCTTTCGTCATGGATGTTGATTGTGAAAAGTAAAAGAAAAACGGATTCCGGATTCACGTCTGATTGTATTGCGGCGCTGTTGCCTGTTTCTGCATGTGGATCCCTGCCTTGTTTTCAAAGCCACATTTCTGATTTTATTACTGTGCAGAAGGTTTAGTGTTATATTATTGTGAGAGATTTTTGGTTTCTTGACGAGAAGCCAGAATCTCATTCGTGTTGTTCATGAACTCATATACTGTCATTTTGTTTCTGCTCTTTTGAGTTGGAGTCAGAAAACAAGACCTCTGTGGTCCGTGGACTTCATATTGTATTTGAGTTTGTTTGTTTGTTTTTGTTTATTGTTTTTCCATCTCTTTAAGAAGAATAAGGAAAAATATGAGCCCTGCCGCTACAACTGCATGTCTATTTATAGACGTGTCCTCTGTGTCTTAAGTTGTTTGTCTTCCTGCAGTGATGTCCTGGGATTTTCTGTTTCTCCACTCTTAGTTTTTGGGCCTCCTGTTTGGCGTTATTACTGCTTTCGTTTATCCGGTTTGTCCATCAGGACTGCGTTTGAAAGATACGCTTCTCTCCTTTTGGGGATTTTGAAAAAGCGCTCTATAATTTTAGGATTAAATATTTGTCTTTGGTCTGCAAATAAATTTGGTGCTTCTCTCTGTGTTTCTACTCTTGGCCAGTTTCATCAGGATAACATTTTGGGGTGGGTTTTTATGATAATGTAGAGGTGTTGTGTGACAGAACAGTGCTGTTCTTCATTCTTCGGTGTCCCCGTACACAGTTTGCAATGCAAATAAGCCTCTGTAACTGCTTCACGGTCGTCCAGACTCTCCACAACTGTTTTATTTTTGCGTTGTTTATCTGCTCCAGTCATTACTGAGCGTTGTGTTCAGTGAGAGCCTCTGTATACCACACTGCTTTTAGCCTTAACATAAAAAGAGGTAATGTTAGTTCTCTGCTGTATATTTGATTTTTGGATTCTATTAAACAATTGGTACTCTGATTTACTTTTATTATTGTGTGTGTGTGTGTGTGTGTGTGTGTGTGGTTTGGCTTATTCATGGGAATATAATGTCCCCACAAGTATTGTAATACCAGTAAATTTGGACAACATTAGGTGTGTGTGTGTGTATGAAGTGTCACATTTTGCTTACCATGTCAGGGCCAAATGTACTCACAAGGCTAGTAACACCTGAAACCACAAGATCTCCACAGGAAAACATCATTAAACATCTTAATTATGACATGCAGATTTGTGAGGATTAGCTGTATGGTTAGGAGATCATTAGCTCAGTGCAAAAACAATCGAGTCCCCATCATGACAGAAAACAAATGTTTGTTATGTGAGGACGGCCGTGTCCTCTCGATGAGTCCGGTCGGCTCAGACGCGCCCTGTGGAAATGTCAGCTGTAATTAGCGCTTGTTAAGCAAATGGCAAGGTTAATGACCTCATCGTCTCACTGCCCACAGCCACAGTATGTTGACTGACTGCCACCAAATCAGCTTTAAACATTTAATATCAATTTGACCGTTCTAACCGAGGTGTTGACGGGCGCTCCTGAATCCTGAATTTTGGGAATTAAATCATTTCATAACGGCTAATTGTTTAGTTTAGCATTACTTTTACCATCTTGTAAACCGTTGAGCCAAGAAAGAAAACCGGGTAATTTTATCAACACGCTGATATAGGATAACAAGTGCCCCAGAGAGACAACCTGGTCCAGTCTGCTGTGAGCGAGAGTATGTACAGTAGATGTTAGGACGCTGCGCTGTCCTCATGAGAAATGATGAGGAAGATTCTTAAATGAGTCATTTTGAATTAGGAGAAAAGGTTAGACAGTCTTTCGCTTGAGGCCGGGCTCTGTTCTGAAACATAACCGCACGCAACCAATGCACACAATGACAAAATAACACAATAATCTACGGTTAAGGGGCACGGTTAGCGTGACAGGAAAAGCTTAACTGTGGTAAAGTCATTATAACCCAGGCATCAGTGGTTTATTGCATTTATGAAATGGCAGAAACAGCTTTATGTAAGTATATTCGAGTGTTTACAATATAATTACATTCGCTAATCACAATAAACAATTCGTTCAACAGGTAATATCACTATTTACTGTTGCCAAGCAACATAACCATAAAAGTACAGCCGGTCACTGGTGCACAAAACCAGGCAGTTTCCAGGCTGCTTGCGTTTGGGACTTGATGTTCCAGTTAAGTGACTGCTATTACCATGAGTGTTAATACTAACAGCTCCCTCAAAGTACATTCTCACCCTGACAGCAAACTCCCTTCACCTAGTAACTGATTATATCTTTGTGTCACTGAAGTTTTTGTCCTTAAAGCTGCAATTCGTAACTTGTGTCTGTTTGGAACAGAAAATTGCAGGTTACATAATGTCATAATGTCAGCGTCGAATGAAGACATCATCTGGGAAATCAGAGCCGACAGCTTAAATGATAAATCAACTAACTGTTGGGTAAGTTAAGGAGAGATCTGTACTTAAGTTCTTTAACTGTTATTGTTATTTTTAACCAGATGTAGTTTTGGATTGCAGCGTTAATGTTTCTTATGTTGCTCCACCTGCTTTGCTAGCGTTGTTAATTTTAGCCCTGGGTCTTCCTGTCACTCTCCATCTCTGTCTTTCCACCTGGTTTGCTCTCATCCACAAACCTATTTGCAGGTGGACCATTGCGATCTGTCTAAGTATTACCTCTCCTGCAGCACGGCTCTCCAGGCTCTGCGCTGAAGCTCCCATCCATCAGCCCTGGCAGAGGAGCAGAAGACATGGAATGACTCTTCTATGCACATATTTATCAGCAGGAGGCTCTTCATGGACCATCCACAGCTGAAATATTGATCATAGCAGCTCATGGACTGACACCCAAAGGCCCGTGACAGGATCCGGGTGGCTGTGAATGAGGTGACTGATTCTGTGTGATTAGGTGTAGCCAAAGGCAGTTGTGCATCGCAAGTGTGCTGGGGGCATGAGAGAGAGAGAGAGAGAGAGAGAGAGAGAGAGAGAGAACCTACTTCCATATCCTTCACTTTGTAGCTCCTCCACAGTGTCATTATTCAGGGAAGCTGATTCAGGAATTCAGTAATGGATGGAGTCTCTCTCTCTGTCTCTCTTTCTCTCTCTGCCTCACTCTATTTCTTTCACTCTCACTGTGTTTCTTTCTTTCCCCCAATTCAAAATTCAAAAAACTTTATTGCCATGACTGTTTACATTCAGTATTGCCAAAGAATTGTTCTTAAATCTCTCTCTCTCCTCTCTCTCTCTCTCTCTCTCTCTCTCTGTGTCTCTCTCTCTCTTTCTCTCCCTCTGTCTCTCTCTCTCCCCCTCTCTCTCTCTCTCTCTCTGTGTCTCTCTCTCTCTCTGTGGAGGAGTGAAAGGTCATTGATGGTTCTTGGCTCCTCATTTCCTTGCTGTTCTCATCTAGCAGCTAATCAGTGAGTGACAGTTCAGCCCACGCTCTCTCTCTCTCTCTCTCTCTCTCTCTCTCCTCCACCTGTGTCTCTTGCCGTTTGTCTCTTATCTGCAGATGGAGGGATAATGGTCTGATTGTTGCCTTTGAGTACCTACTGTACACGGCTGACGGATCAGAGACATTAATGCACATTAGTGAATAATGTCCTGTGTTCTTTACATGAGGGGTAAAAGTCACAGTCGTGTTCTGCATGCGTGGAAACTGATGTGCAGGAGAAATCACTGATGCATGATGGGAAATGTGCGGTTAAATGTTTTTCAGTTAACTGGCTCGTCAAATGATAGATGGATTTATACACACACGTATATTTGGCGTGTTTTCAGAGTTATGTCCCGTTACACTTTAACATGCAGAGAAATGAACAGAATCTGTGTGTCTTCATTTTGCACGTTTAATTCTCTGATTAAATCTACCTTGAAATCCGTCAAACTCAAACTTGTAAATGTTCCAGGATTATTCCGCAGACATCGTATGGATTCTCATCCACGTTTCGTGCTTTTTTCCTTTGTTGTTTCACAGATGGACTGCGATTTCACACTCATATCTTCAGCCCCCATCCTCCCACATGATTCTCATAGTTTGTGATCAGCATATGTCGCGCTCACCTCCAAACATGTGATAGTTTGCACAACCACTGAGCAACTTTTTAAACATTTCTGCCAAACTTTGAAGAAGACCTAGACAATGTAAAAATGAGCATGTTGGTTATTTTGGTTAGTCTTTACATGGTTTCTAAGCACCAGTTTTAACGTGAGCCAGCGTGAACGAGGCTGAGAGCGTCTGAGGAGGAAGTAATATACAGTAATAAAAGAGTGTTTTTCCTCGTTGTGTTTGAAGCTCGAAGTGTAAGGATTTTCTCAGAAGAGCGCAGCACTTTGATATGTTTATCTACAATTACAAGCGTAATTTAAAGTGCCTTTACAAAAACTGCACGGGAGACAGAATATCATGCAGTCTGTGAACAACATGAGAGCAAATGACTTTATTTTCATTTGTGGATAAACGAAAGCTTTAAGATTTTTACATAAACACATACATCCAATTCCTTTTTCTACTTATAATATAAATGTTATTCCAGATTATCCAGCTGAGTAAGATCTGAATCACGTGTTAAAGGCTGGGCAGTGAGGTTCAGAGAGATTAGCGTTAGTATTCTGGCCCTCCTCTCAGAGCTGATGCTAATACATGATACATGAAGGACAAGCAGCACTATGCAAACACATTATTTGACAGACAGGTGGGACGTCCCACCACTGGATTAAGACTGAATGCAGTGATTGGATGAACATTTACAGCTCTTGCATCTTTCACAGAAGATTCATGTACATATTTATAAATATATTTAGAACTGTTTACTTAGTGATCGCAGCCTAAACTGTGAAGAGACTTTTAGCCAGCATCACCTACCTTGTCTTTAACATATGTCTTGATCACATGGTTTATGTTTATATATATGTATATATATCTGTGTGTGTGTGTGTGTGTGTGTGTGTGTGTGTGTGTGTGTTTGTACCCACACATCTATGTATATCCATATGTCTACACATAGTATATGGATGTAATTATGTATTATATATACACATTATATAAAGTTATACTGTAATAATAAAACAGACCTGAATATAGAATTATATATAGAATTATATAACATATGTTGAATGCATGTTGAAAACAGAAAGAATGTTTTTGAATTTACATTTTGAAAACTGTGTGTTTGTACACTTGCTTACTTCCTATAATTTTTCTGCTCTTAAAAGCCCAGACTAGACTGTCTCGGTTGAGTTACAAACATGGCGTGTTTCAAATATTCTCTTTCTCTTCTTCAGAAACCCTTAAACCGCTGATAAATGGTTTGAAGAGAGAAGAACAGAGACGATGAAACTGGAGAGGAGGCAGAAGGAAATGTGTGTGCGTCTGTCAGGTGTGTGTGCGTCTGTCAGGTGTGTGTGAGCGTCTGTCAGGTGTGTGTCTGTGTGTGTCAGTTGTGTTAGGATGAATGATGTGACAGGTGAGTGTGTTGGAGTGTTTGTGAGGTGGATGAGTCTGTCGATTGATTTTCTTTCTGGGAACAGCACAGGCGTAGACGGAGAACGCAAACAAGTGGCCATCTCCATCTTAACCATCTGCGGTCTGAAGATGCCGTTCAGCATCCACAAGGTTCTTCAAACCCTCTTTAAAGAACCGGTTGGAAAGCTTTGTTTTTTAGAGGAACACTCAGAAATATAAATCTATTAATTTAATGTTTATGCAACACTAAATAAGTATCATGTGTTTCCAAACCATGTTTGACTCTACATGTTTGTTCTATGAAACGTGAAAGATTTGATGTTTGATATAAATATTCATTGTGATCATTTTGAATGACTGAATGACCACCATGATGTATTATTAACAGTAACCTGCAGTTTTATGTTTCAAACAGAGATGGCGGTAGAGAGATTTGCAGATTGAAGCTGTAAAGTGTAACAGGTTGGGCATGAAGATGCAGTTTATCACATTAACCATAAACGAAAATGAAAAAACAGAAATGTTTTGCTCAGAAACCTCACGTGTGCTATCTTCCTATAAACAATGTCACTTCATTTTATGTTTTGTTGTGTAATGCAACGGCGTTCATGCATTTTTAAGAGCTGCTTAAACGTTCCAAACCTTTTGGGGCCTTTGCAATGTAAACACAGCATATGAAAGTAACAGATATTTTCCCCCTATTGTTCCTAGGAGAGTTTCTGAGGACACACAGCACCCGCAAACGCTGCTCAGATAACATCCTAAACACGGTGGTCGCCAGCAACCGTTCTGCCCCCCGGACCACGCGCTTCCGTCTCCACAACCGGAGGTGGTACCACAAACACGGATCTCTCTGACAGCCCTCTCACCAAGATGAATTCATCGCCAGCGCAGGTTGAACCGCTCTGGCCAAAACAAGTAATTTGATTGCCCCGACCGCAAATTAAGTTAGTGTGATTCAATTTTCGATTTGGAGCTCCCCAGCAGTCATACATCACAGCAGACATATTTCATTAGCCTGCTAAAGCGGGTTGGGGGCGGAACCAGAGGTGCAGGTCTCGGCAAAAAGACATCATAGCGTTGTTATGGCACGCGTTCAGTTGCCGTCTCCCTCCTTCCCAGCTACAACGGAGCTATTTATAACACGCTAACACGTAGCGATGTCAGCGCACACACTTGCTAGCGCATCAGATATGTCCAGATAATTGTGATTGTCTTTGTGCATTTGGTGAGAGATGATGTAAACAGAATTATCGCCGCCGTTACGGAAGAGCGTGTGTGTGTGTGTGTGTGAGAGTGTGTGTGTGAGAGTGTGTGTGTATGTGAGAGTGTGTTTGTGTATGAGTTTGTGTGTATGTGAGTGTGTGTATGAGAGTGTGTGTGTATGTGACAGTGTGTGTGTGTGTATGTGAGTGTGTGTGTTTGTGTGTGTTTGTGTATGTGAGTTTGTGAGTGTGTGTGTATGTGAGAGTGTGTTTGTGTATGAGTTTGTGTGTATGTGAGTGTGTGTGTGAGAGTGTGTGTGTATGTGACAGTGTGTGTGTGTGTATGTGTGTGTATGTGAGTGTGTGTGAGTGTGTGTGTTTGTGTGTGTTTGTGTATGTGAGTTTGTGTGTATGTGAGTGTGTGTTTGTGTATGTGAGAGTGTGTTTGTGTGAGTGTGTGTTTGTGTGTGTTTGTGTATGTGAGAGTGTGTTTGTGTGAGTGTGTGTGTGTGTGTATGTATGTGTCTGTATGTATATGTGTGTGTGTATGTATGTGAGTGTGTGAATGTGAGTGTGTGTATGTGAGTGTGTGAATGTGAGTGTGTGTATGTGTGAGTGTGTGTGAGTCTATGTGTGTGTGAGTGTGTGTGCGAGTGTATGTGTGTGTGCGAGTGTGTGTGTGAGTGTGTGTGTGTGTGTATGTGAGTGTGTATGTGAGTGTGTGTGTGAGTGAATGTGTGTGTGTGTGTGCGAGTGTGTGTGTGAGTGTGCGCTCGGTGTTTGTGCTTTTCAGTAGAACAAACAAGGCAGTGTCGTCGCATGCCCTCATCGCATTGCGAACACCCGGGTGATGCAAAACAGCACTTCTGAGTTTATGCCTCTGAGAATTGTTGTTAGTTTCCTTGGTGACTGGCCGTTACATGAATTGCTCTAGCATAAATATTATTTAGAGCACTGTTTACCCTCTTCTGTGTTCCCGAAATGGTTTTGGAGTTTGAATGCAACTAAACTGAACATGCCGATGCAATATCAGAAAAAACAAACTAAAGTGTCGTCTAGCTGAATACTTAAAACTGAAGCTTATTGAAGGTGTTGTAAACAGTATTGTGTAGACAAATACCATGTTTACCCCCATTGCCTCTTAATTCCAACAGTGATATCAACGTATCAGAAAGGATCTTAAAGTGGATATAATTACACTGCCTTATTTTTCATTATCCTAATCATTTTTATAGATGTGTCTCTGAAAACATTGATTAAAATGTGTGAGGAATTTTATAGCCCCGGGAGGAGAAAGAAAAAGTGTTTGAATCGCAGCTGAGCTTGTATTGAATCTGCGGCCAATTAGGAAGATGAAAACAGTTTCCAAGCAGATATTTAAACAAGAATACAGAAAGGGGTGAGAGATGTTTTCCCCCCTTCAGTTTATTTGGCCGATGTGGAGGTTGGAAGAGTCTCGCAGCACTCAGCGCTAACCGCTTTGGATACGGCAGGATTTTCCTGCGGATGTTGAGTGGTGTAATTGGAAAGGCGTGTTATTGATTGCATTGGAGTCTATGGCTAATGAATAGTTTTTGCTCCAGTTCTCGCTTCTGTTTTTGCTCTCGGTCAATGACAGCAGCGCCGCAGAGCAACAGGCCCAGATTACTGTTACAATCCTGTTATTCTGTCCACTAATTAGGACGGGTCACTCTATTTACCAGTATGATGTACAGTAATTCATGTTGCAAATGGAACTGGACCCATTTGTGCTCAGTCATTATTTTCCCGCTCAGTTTAATGGGGGAGTCGAGACGGGCTGTGGTGCCATGAGCTCTTCAAAGACAATTGGACCGGTAATAGACAGTAAAGTGCTCGGCTGGTCCAAACACCTGTTGTTTGTGTGTTCATATGTCATTTTTAATAAACAGCAGAATCTGTTTACTTTCCTGTACCTCAGATTATAGAGCCCAACACTGGAGATCCAAAGTTCAGGGTTTCATTTCCCATCGTTGAAACTGATTCCCAAGTGTAAGTTTTTAATGATAAATACATTGAATATTAAATAGTGACATGCAATGTTGTTTTTTATAGATGGAGATAGAGGGGCAAAAGTTCCAGACTGCTGCTTTAAAGTGTTTGCCAAGTACCTAAATGTTGCTTCTAAACATCAGTACTGTGATAAATGTGATTATGGGCTGTTTTTTGTCTAAACCAGTATAAAGGTGGTGATTTTTAACATTTTGAATTGCTGACATTGGATTGGCTGTCATGTTTTTGGTGGGCGGGGTTTCGGTGTGAACGTGTGTGGGTAAAGTAAACTTAAACTTGTAGTTATTTTATTATTTTGTTAATCCTCAGTCTCTCTCTCTCTCTCTCTCCTGCATCATCTTACCTCTCTTTACTAACTTATCTAGTTCCTCTGGACTCTTTAAAGCGGTTAGATTAGTTCTGCTGTATTTGTCTCGTCTAATACCAAATTATATCTGTATGCTCTGTAGATTGTGTTAACGCCTGATTGTCTTATCTGCACTTTCTCTTTATCTCTCTCTCTCTCTCTCCACTCACTTATCTAGTTCCCCAGGACTCTTTAAAGCGGTTAGATTAGTTCTTCTGTTTTTCTCTCATTATTTAGCCCGTGTCTTAACCTCAAGAGATGAGAGGGACGCTTATTTGAATCGACCCTCCTCTTGCTCTCTCGACACGTTTGGCTCTCAGTCGTCTGTTTCCCCAAACGGTCCATTTTGGACGGTTTATCCCTAACAGAAGATTAAGACCTGTTTCTCTGAGCCCTCGTGCAAAACAGAGGCGTCGTATCTGTATGCGAGGGGTTGTCATCTTTCTGAAAAATTCATAAGAGCAAATGGAGCTACAATGCAAATAGTTTCCCACCGTGTGATGATTTCTGTGGCTCGCCAGGTGTTCTGTTCAAACAAATGTAAATCGAAAGAAAGCAAAGGTTCCATTATGACGCGGAGAACCGAGACGTGCGCTCGGGTCGGGCGGTGAGGTTCTGCGTGGTGAAATTCTGTCCCGCGTTTACATTCCATTCCTCACTGTCACAAATATTTGCCACAGAATTCTGATGGGAAAATTATTTAAATGTTAAACAAAAACTGTCACCGCGGGCATTAGATGCATTCATAAACAGTCAGAGGCAAAAACAATATGTCATATTCACTTTCTGTGTCTCACCCCAGCTCTCTGTTCTTCTCTCTCTGTTTTTCTCTGTCTTTGCAGTTCTTGAAGATTCATGTTAAATAACCAGGAACAGAGGAAAATAATTCGGTAAGAATAACCAGTGCAGCTGTAATTTTGCATGTTTGTTCTGTGTCTGTAAGAGATGTTAATATAAGGTTTATTAATAATGTTAATTTTAATCACAGTATTAATCACAGTATTAATCACATAAGCTGCTTTACTGTAACTGTACAGTGTCTGAATTGCTTTTTTATGATACAGATTCTCGGTCACGTTTGATCATTAATTGAAAAACTATCATTTAATTTTTCATCACTGACACGAGACGCAGGAAATGTACACAAACCTTCTTTTCTGCCAATTACATTTTACAGGGTTAATTATTTTCAGTCCATAATTAACCTCATTCACACGGGAGCGTTTGCACTGAATGACTTCTGTAAATACTCGCTGTGTGAAGCGGTTCCAGTGAAGTTCAGTGTCTGGTTAAACTGGAATGAAGGTGGTTTGTGTTCATTTTTATTTTACAGATCTGTGTAACTGATGATGTTTCAAACCAGTGCAGCTCTGATCTGATAAATGTCTGATGTTGTCATGACAGGTACTGAATATTAAGTTACTGCTTTAAGGACTTTTGCCATCACTATTTGCAAGCTCCAGTTTCTGTAACGTTTCTGTAACGTACATATGCGTGTTAAAGTTCTACCAACGTTACTACAGGAACGCTTTTGATATCTGTGAAAGAACTTTTATAGAACGATAGCCAACGTGTGGTATCATTTAACCATGTTTTAATTCAGCTTATTATAAGAGAAACATGCAGTCTGGTACCTTCAGCCTGGCAAGACTGATGTCAGTCAGAAGTTAGAGACTAAAATTCCCAAAGCTTTACAGAAACTCAGTGAGAGGCAGCATGTGTTGTTGACTGACACATGAACCCTGAACGTCACGACGCCTCCAGCCAGTTCATTTTGCATAAGTAATATCTAACATAGTCTAACTTTATTAGCAGATATTACCGGCTGTGGCATTATTATTGAGTCCCAATCCTGTGGTAGCTGTTGACTGTACTGTACATATGTGTACATGTATGTTCTAGTGCGTCCCAATACTGTGCCTGAAGGACCCTCAACAGTGAACATCTCTGATGCTCCCATTTCAGGTGTGTACATGTGCTTATAGTACCAGCTAATGAGCTAAAGCTAGCTGTGTGTGTATTCGCGATACTAGAATAATTTCACTTGATTGCAAATGTATGTTTTTAATATGAATTTTTATGCACAATTTTTGTATTTTTTTACTTTTTTAAAGCTGTTATATTAATAGTATTGTATATTGTTATATGTTATGCAATCGTATGTAATATTAATTCTATAATATTTTAGCTACTTATTAGCTATAAACAATGTACTTTATTGTAATAACACAAGATCTCCCGCTTCTTTTAACCATTTCCTGCCCTCTCTCTCTCTCTCTCTCTCTCTCTCTCTCTCTATCTATCTCTCTGCTTCACCCACAACAGCAAACGGGTGAAAAAATGAAATAGGCTCAGTTACACATACAGAACGGCTCTGTTCTCACAGACGCTGAATGAGATTCTCATGTTCTCTTCTGATTTCTGCCTCACCTGTAATTCCCAGCGACTGGCTGATGGTTACGGTTTCCGGAGAGCAAAACGTTGCCGTAAACAGACGCGCGCTATTGTTCAAATCCCAGAATCCATTCTGGTGTAATTTAGCAGTCAGTCACTTTTGGTGTTTGTGCATGAAATCACACCCGGTTCTCTTTCACACCCGGTTCTCTTTCACACCCGGTTCTCTTTCACACCCGGTTCTCTTTTCATCTTACAGTACGCAGGTATCGTCAGAATCGCCACGTTGCTAGGCAACCTCACACTCTTCATTTTGTATGCTGGTTTTCGCTCTGTCACCGGAGGATAATAGTGAGATTTGATCATCGACTCATCTACAGACTGAACTTTCATTTCTCGCACTCCCATAGCAGTTTTTAAAGAGCGTAAAAGCTTTGAATTTTGAAAAATAAAAATAACACTTCATTTCTTTTCAACACAATTCTACTGATCCCAGAGAAACGAACCTGCACATGTTACTAATCGCTCCACGCTGACCGAGAAACTTCTGTGAGGATATTGCTGCACTTTGGTGAAGAACAAACCAAAGCGAACGAAGAACTTTCCGGAACAAAGCCTGCTAAAAACTTCAGGTTGTAATAATCTTTTTCCTAACATAAAGAAACAAAAGGTTTTGAAAGTTCTTGTTTATTTTGAGTTATTTTGAATTATTTTGACTGTTCTGGGAACTTTCAGAATGTTCAGTTTTTGGCATTGGGTTAATATTACTGATTTTGTTTAAACAAATCCTGTTTAAACTCTTTACTTCTGAAATGTTTAGGTCTCCCACTAACAACATGAGGACAATGCGTTTCATGCATATGATAAATATGGTTTTAAAAACATTCTACTAACATTACTAAACGTTACTAAAGAACATTTGTGATTTTTTTGGTAGGACGTTTAGATAACACCCACCGTTCTGAGAATGTTCCCTGTTAGCTGGGAGCCCAGAGAATTGGTGTCTTGAATCGCCGGCGCGTTAAAAGGTGAGAGAATCTCAAGCACCATTTAAAAATATAGATCAGCTATATTTCAGATCAGCAGATTTAAGTTAAATGAATCAGCAGGTGAAGAAATAATTAAAACAAACCCTGTCTTCAGTTGGAGAAGATAGCAGAAGAACATTGTTAAACAGTTCTCAATTGTTCTCAATTGCTCAATTATTCAGTTCTCGGTTATCTGTTGGGCTGGGATGTACAATATTTGATGGGGAGTTTTGATTTGTGTGCTTAAAGCTTTAGACTGTGTGTACAGCTTGGATTGTAAGTGTGGACACTGTGGGTGTAGACGGTTTAATATGTGTGTGTTGTGTGTGTGGGATTCATCATTCATGAAGAGTCGTGTGATAACCATCTAGATGTCTTCTAACAGAGCCAAAGCTTTGCCTAAAACTGGAACGCAAGGGAAGTATCTGAGCACAGGAAGCTCAGGGGAACAGCCGTATCCTAGTGAACAATCTGGAGTGGCTCACACAAGCTTTAACATTTACCATAAGTTGTCTCAGCGCTGAGATCTCAGGCTAACAGCTCGTACCGACTTTAACCCATGATTTAAATATGAGATGTGTCAGATTTAAAGTTAGACTGCAGAAATCACAGCCAGACACGCGTCCGCGGCCGTTTATCACGGCCGAAAGTTGCTCAGAGACCAGAGTCTGTGTTTATCACGCTTTTATCCTCTCTCAGAACTTCTGTCAATCTTGGGGAAAAAATTCAATTTGTATTTAAATATTATTCAGTTCGCCTGAGATACTGAGAGAGCGCACGATTTCCCACAGGCGACATTGGTCAGACATTTTTAAAGACAGTGTTCTGCTTTCTGGGAAAACAGCCCAATGAAAAATGGATGTTTTGCCGCGCGGTGCCTGGCTCTGGGCTGGCGACGAGCCTGAAGAGAGTCTCCACCGCTGTCAGGGTGAAACTGCTTTAGATTCTCTCATTCACAGTCTGACAATTTCACATAAGCTCTTTACTGCTCCTAACCAGGCTGAAGTTTTAAGACAGTGTGGTAGTTATTTAAGTGCGGGTTGTTAGAATGATAATCCTCATTAATCCAGAAATGTTTGCAAATTGACTGGTGTACAAGTACTAAAAAATGAGTACAGCGTTCCTATTTTATCAAGGACTCGACATTCAAATAAATGCTGTTGTTTTTGTACGTTGTGGACTATCGCATGTCAAAAGTCTTTATCTAAAAAAGTGGGAATAAATTCTTACTGGTTGAAAAAGAGGCTTAATTCTTTTTTTCTTCTGGTTTAGGTTCCAGAAACCCATTGAAGGCACAACAGCAGATATCAGGACATGCAGAGATGTTTCTGCAGAGATCTTCTGTCAGCATCACTGCATCTGATGTGTAGGTGACGCGAGGACAGCAGGCATGTTCCTCTCAGTGCATCATCTCACGCTTCTACAGCCTCTATCAGCAGCACTTAACAATTTTAAGGCTGTCTGTGTGTGAGAGACCAAACTGTTTATTTTGGGGTATCAGAGACCAGCTGGAGTGTGTGGGAATGTTTGAGAGTCTGTGAGGTCAGACCACATGTGAGATGTTTAAAGTGGCTCATATCTCTTCATATATATGTATGTATGGGTGTGTTTGTGTGTGTGTGTGTATCTGCACAATGTGTATACACACACACACACACACCCGTTGTGAAGTTGTTACCTTAATGAAACCTCTCATTGGTTAAATAAGAGATTGATAACACACCTCAATCCACTCTTTTCATTTGTAGAAGGCCAGCTAGTTCATTTCTAACCAGTGTGTTGTGACTCAGTTCTGTCTTTGGTAATGGTAACTCATCAGTACACTGACAGAGATTAAGTACCGTCAGGTTTCTGTAAGTATGTGATGTAATCTGACAGAGGTAGTTAAGGAGTGTTTAAGTGCGTTTGTCTGATAGTTTGTGTTGCTGTACTGAGGTTAAAAGTCATTAGTCAGATATGATTAGTCATTGTTGCAAAGCTCCTCTTCAGCGGTTTAGCGTTCGTAGCCTCCAAGTTTGTCACATGTTCCTTTTTCTCGTATCCACTCTCTGTTCTGTCGGGTTCACGGAAAGTTAAAAGTTAAAACCCATTTTTTATGTCCATATATAACCACCAAGTTTTTTAAGTATCCAGTGACTCAGCTATGAGCCGATTGTTATGTTAATCTCACCAGTATGAGTGTAAAAGTCTTAGAAAAGTTTTGCGTTGGACTGAAGAATCGCTGCATTTGAGAATATAGTTTTTATGTCGTTTTAAATGCTTTGGATGCATGTAAACGTCACTCCTAATGATTTCAGCCAAGACTAGTTTTAAAACTGGGTTTTGACGCCATAGGAGAACCTCATTAAATCGCACAAAGAACTTTTTGTTCTTTTGAGTTCTTTAGAAAACTACCTACAGTATGTAATGCAGCGGAACCAGTTTTTTTAAGATGTACAGTACAATAACGGCCCAATATCTGGTATGAGACATACACACAATTCTTTCATTTTTCAGTACAAAAACATTCAATAAATCACAGCGTTAATTTCAGATATGCAGATATTAAGTTTTCATGAGACCGGGAAGAATGAAACGATCTCGGCGCAGAGATGATTATAAGCTCTTTTCATTTCCTGTCTTCTGCTTGGCTGCTCAGGTAGACTCTGTCTGTATCTCTTTTGTGTTTTATTTTACAAATGATCAGAGCATGTACAAGTAAAACCCGTTCATTTATTCCCATCTGAAACCATGTAATTGTTTGAGATGCTTTAATTGTCTCGTAAATTTAAGAGCAGGAAGAACCGCGGGCTGGTTTGGCCAAAACGGTAGTCAGACCATGTCTACCAGAACGATTTGAACCTCTTGTAATTGTATTTAATAGCTGCTGTTGTGCAATATTACTGATCCAAAACAGGTGGTTCTGTAGAACAGATCATTTTAACTGATAATGTTGTAGGTATAAGTACTAATAAACAGACAATATGCAAGATAATAGTCACTGCTAAAGTGTTACTGAAACAACAGACGTCATTTGTCCTCAATCAGCTAAGCTTGTAATATAGCATGGCTAAGTAATCGTGTGTGTGTTTAGGGACTATGGATTGGTTATTAAGGGGACCAAATGTCCCCACAAGGACAGTAAAACCTGAAAACCTAAATTGGGAAACCGATCCATTGTCCCAGAAGGAAAATGTGTTAATAAGCGCTCTAAATAACTTCTAAACGAGAAACTGAAAATGAAGCTTTTTTTGAGGGTGAGGTTATAGAAAATATAATAAACTCAGTCAACGGAAAGTTCTGTTATCATGATGGAAAAACAATGATGTGTCTGTTTATGATGCTCACCGAAAAATCACTAATAACATCAGGCACCAGTGATAACTTCTGCTCAGAGCAATAACAGATGAAAGCGGCGGCGGCGGCGTTTCAGGTCTGCATTGGACATTTTTAGCTGCATGTTTTTATTAGAGGTAAAAATCTGAAGATGAAATGTGGGCTTCATGTCTTGTGGAGGCAGGCGGCTCTTGTTTCCCCTACAAAGACCCTGGATGCTATTTTCAGTGGACAGGACAGAACATAAACACCACAGTACATTTGTGAAGAGCCCCACAGTGTGTGGGAGTTTGCATCTAAATCAACTCTATTTGTTACATTTAAAATATATGGGGGAGAGAGGGAGAGAGAGAGAGGGAGAGAGAGAGAGAGAGAGAGAGAGAGAGAGAGAGAGAGAGAGGCAGGTGTAGAGAAAATAGTTTTTCGTACGAGCTTGTGGCTGTTTGACAAACACACAAATGATCTTTGTTTTGCATGTAAGCTGTTCCTCAGAGCTGCATGGAAACGGTTCCTAATGTTTTAATGTGTTTGAGTTGAATTGTGTCTCAATTTCTGAAAGTTTTCTCACTGTTTGGGGAGAAATCTTCATCAAAATGTTGCCCCGGTGGTTTCAGGAAATCAATACAGACAATGAGCCTTTCAGAATGATACTGAAACACTCACAGGAAGCAAAAACGCAGGGAATTGACTTATTTAAATATTGGCCTGGTCATTAAACCTAATGGGCTCTGTTTGTTTCCATTTTCATCACTTATCAGTTTTTGTCTGATGCATACGCTAGAATTTAACTTTATTTAACATGATTCAAAAATGTTATTTTTAATGAGTTGAGTGGATGTTTTTAATATTGTTTTTGTAGCCAAGCACAAATGTTAGTACAACGTTTAAGCTGTCGGATGTTTTAAATGTTTCTAAACAGGTTCTTTCAAAGTTACATTTTTGTCATGTAATGGAAATGTTTGGCAATTTTTCTTACAACCTACAATTGTTAGCTGAGCTCATCCAAGATTTGTTGCCTCAATGGTTTCAGGAAATCTATACAAACAATGAGCCTGTCAGAATTATACTGTCCTGAAACCATTGAGTCACAAGCAACAAATATGCAAAAAAAAGGCAATTGAGTTAAATGGATATTGGCTTGGTCATTGAACTTAACAAGCTCTGTTCATTTAAACCATCATTTAAACCAGTTTTTGTTAGTGACCTATTCACCAGATCAGTGGATTTTAAACTCGTTTGTTTCTTCAGTTTTTTATTGTGATGCATTGTAAATATAGCTTTGTGCATCTAATCTCACGTTCAGCTGTGCGGAACACGATTATTAATGTTCTCACGCTGCACACTTATTAGGGTGCACACTGAGAAGGTGAGATATTATGTTGTTTGCCTTCTGTGAGTGATATTTAGATGCTGAGTTCCCGAAGGCTTCACCGTGAGAATGATATTGATAATGTTACCTGAATCTGAAAATGAGTTTCCGATGCTTTAAAGGCAGAGTAGGCGATTTTGTTCCAGAAACTTTTGTTGTTATGCTGGTTAAATCCTTTCACATGCTGAGAGAAATTGCCAAGTAAATTGGACTGTGTATATTTATATGTCTATTTTTATTTTCTGTGGGACTGTAAATTGTTCATCCAATCGTTGCATTTGGTCCTAATGTGGTGATAGGATGTCCTACCTGCCTGTCAATCCACATATTTGCATACCTTTAATACACTGCAGGATATATTTGGTAACTGTTTAAACGTGACTGTAACGTTTTAATGTGCATTTGCAGCCTTTAACTGTTGCAGTGTTTGTGTTTTCAGATGCTGATCTGAGATGCTCTGATCGATGGCTGCAGTACACCACCATCAGTTACAGACGCTCCGATGGTTTGATCAAAGATGGTTCTTGACCCGAAACGTTGGAGAACCACTGGACCAGAAAAGCTGCTGGAGCTCAATGATGTGACCTTGCGAACAGGTTGTCTGGTTCTTTATCACCCGAGAGACGTGGAGAAAGATCTGACCGTGTCTCTGCTCTACAGCGGAGCCAATCGCTGGATTTTAATGAGCAAACCTCTCATTTCGGAGAACGTTGTGAAGCGTTTGATGAATATATTTTTGAGTGTTTCTTTCATCTGTAAAGAACTTTGTATTTACTCATATTAATGCAGATGCAATTATTCACAGGCAGATTAATCAACTCCCACAATAACACGCTCTGGATGATTAATGATTGGTCGGCCGTTGTTCGCGAAGCACGACCACCAATCACGGAAAGCGTTCGAAGAAAAAAGCTATTAAACAATGCAAATCAAACCGCATTCCTCAAAACGGCTCGCTTCCACTGTTCAGGCTGATAGCAGAGAAAGTGCAGATAACTCTATTAGGGGAAAGAATTGAAAATACGATAAAGCGGAGAAACTGATGTATGATGTTTCCTCTGGCTGCAGGTTCCGATAAAGAGCTCATTTCCAATGAAAGCAGCACTTGACAGAGGCAATTTTGCCGTTTTAACGAACGCTGTCGTTAACAGGCGTGAGATAAGAAACAGAAGTGATTACCCATAATGCCGTTCTCAAAACACACACTATTATGCTCGGTCATTAACAAAAATCTCATCTGCATGGTGGAATAAAGATGCGTGGTAAAAGTTTTTAGTATCTGAAATTTGTTACGCACCAGCTCAGATATTTCGTTACATTACAGTTGGATTCTTGCAATTTTTTGTTGCTTGTTTGTCTGTTTGTTTATTTTGACCTTGCGCTGGTTTATTGTGGGCTTAGTTTTCCATGGTTTCGTTTAAAGAAAGGTTTGTTTTTTATTCGTTGCTACTCATCACTTGAGAAGAATGAAAAGAAGTGATGAGAAGAAGCTGAAAGAACTGAAACAGAAACGACTGTCAGATACAGCGGTTAGAGTTGTGGACTTAACAAGAAAAAGTTAATGTTTGGAAATGCAGGTGGATGTTGCTAAATAAAAATAATATCTTTTTATTTATAATGCATGAATGAATTTCAGGTGTACAGTTTTTACAGTATTGATCTGACATTGAAAGTGTTGTTCTGTGGTTTGTGACAGCGGACAGAAATCAGGACGCGTCTCATTGCACACGGGAGGCTGCGTGACCACATCACTGTATTCGGCTCTAATGAAAGCGGTAACTCTGGGTAAGCCACAGACCTCTCACCGGAAGCAATATAAATGCTTTATAAAGTCCAAATTATCATTCCTATAATTGCCAACCAGCTGGCCAATACCAAATTCTCTTCATCACAGCCGAATGACTATTGTGAGCTCGGTTCAAGACCAGAGTATCATATTTTTCATTCTAGTTTGCTTCTCAAATCTAACTGTAATCACAAGGTGTTTTCAGCTTTCTTCGGCCCACCGACTCCTGTAGCTGCTCATGGACACAAATGTTATACCTGATGTTATAATTACATCTATTCAAATGATGATCATCACAGTGATTCACTTTTAAACGTAAAACATCAAGTAGCTTGAAGTACAGAACCTAGAAGCAGGTTTGTGTGTGTTTTTGTTGGATTGGTTCAGACATTTCACCAGACAGATTGTGGTTTTGTAGCACAGAAGATATTTTGACCAGCAGAAACATCTGAAATGAGATGAATTTGCTCAGAATAATAAGCGTGTGAGAGATTAAGACTTTTCAGAGAATATGTAAATAGTTTATTTTTTTACCCCATTGATTAAATGTTATTTCCTATGTCTTTCAAACATAATCCTGTTTAATTTTTGTTAGATTTATGGTTGAAACAGGGAAAAACTGTTTGCTGGTGGGGTAAGAAAAATAAACTTTATTCAAAACATTCTTTAAAACTAGACTCCTGCAAATTTGCTTTTCAAATAAATGAAGCTTGTTTTAAAACTGTTTGTTTTTATTTTAATGTCAAAATTGAAATCTTTTGATGGACCCCTGGCGTGTACGCACACCCCTCGCTCCAGAATCACTAATGGAGCTGACAAAAACATACTGTATTCATATATTCATAGCAGAAAAGACTAATAGCATCCATTATATGTCTCTGCACAACTGCTATTGACAAAAATTGCATTGTATTTATTCCCAGTTTTTACAAATTGGCAGAAAATGTCAACATGCATTTGTGGGTTGTGGAAAAAGGAAGAAGAATGAATTCATAACTCAAAAGCATAACTCAGAGCTACTTGTGCTACAAAATTGACTGAATAAAAGTCATAGATGCAAAGGCACAACCACACGTCTAAAAACTGATTACTACTGTATAGAGTATCTGCTCTTATTGTTCTCTTGCAAAACTAATGATGTTCCACACAAGGAATTCTTAAATTTCTCTCCAAGCATGAGGCAGGCGATGCTAATAAGATGAGGAGAAGCTAGAAACATGAACGCCAGCCGTATGTTTTTTCTGCATGGATGAAACTTGGTTCCATTTGGGTGAGTCTCCAAACACCTGCAGAAAAGTCGCTGAATTTCCTCAGTTTTCTCCGATCGGTGAAGAGTGTTCTTCTCAAACTCTCGAACCATTAAAATGAAGGATGGATGGCTCAGAGCACAAGGACCAAAGGTTTTTTGTAATAGACTTTGGTGGCAAAGGTCTGCCTTTTTGTCACGTGCTTCAGCCATGAAGCATAACCTGTGACCTTCTCAGATCATGGGTGAAGTTATCATCAACACAAGATAATTAAGACAAAGACCTTTTTCTATTGGACGCTGATGGCATGAGCTGTGGAGAACCGCCCAATCAGAAATGAAGGTTGATGGTTCTAGGCTCCGGGTCTGAATTATTGATATGGTTCTATATGAGTGGGGAGTTTTTAACGACGGTCATTTAGAAGATGGAGAGTCATCGGCTGGGTTCTAAATCTGACAGCGTGCTCCACAAACAGCCACTTTATGGGCTGCACAGATGGCCCGTGTGTACTGACTTCACAGCGTCGGTTCAACACACACACACATACACACACAGGTCTGGGATCAGTGGATAAGGCCACCGGGCTTTGAAACAATATACAAAGCTGTAGGCTGCATTGGTGTAGGGCCGTTGGCTCAGATTTATTTGCGACGTGTCGCCTGCAGAATTTAGAATAACCACCAAGGGTTCAATCGAAAGAGGCTTCAAACGTCTAACAGTTTAAGATGTTTTCCTAAAGTGTTTGCAGGCTAAAAACTGTGAGTCTCGTTTTATGGCTAAAGGCTTATTTTAAAATATAGCTGCCTGGGGTGTCACCTATTTTAAATTGTTCTGGGGATGGACGTTTTAATTGGTTTAAAGGTTTTTTGTGGAACCTTTAAACAGCCTGTCAAACATCTGCCAGTATAGATGGAAGTTTCTATAATTTACTCAGTCCTGTTTGTATCACTTTTTGTTTTTATCTCTAATATAAGTTCATAAGCAAAGTTTGTGTTTGTGCTTTTGTTGTTGTGCATCAACTTTGGGTTTGTTTGAAATTTAACCTTCATATTTATTTTTTCTCTTTGTTTCCAGGTCGCTGTGTTTCGTTTGACTTTCCTGAAAGACACTGGTGAGGACAAGAGCGTGAGTTACTAACAAAATATCTGTGAAATCTTCCTGTATTCTTTCATTCTGTGTGTCCAACCATGTTACAAAACTTGTTGATAAATAGTTTTGGGGATTATTATTATGCCTTGAGCAAAAGAGAAAAAACAATGTTTATTTAATGGTGTTTGCTAGGAATGTTTAAAAATGCGAGTGGATGAGAAGAGAGAAAGAGAGAGAGAGAGAGAGAGAGAGAGAGAGAGGGGACGCCTATTGCATCTCATACCACGTAGATAAACTGGCTCAGGTCAATGTGTAAAAAAGAGACGAATCTCATTGAACACAACCTAAATCTCACCGGAAGTTTATGTCTATAAATATTCCCGTCTGACGTTTGATCAAACCTGTGTGACGCTTCATTGTGACACATGTCGTCTCGCCTGCGTAATGCGTAATTGCGCGCGCGCGCACCGCGGGGACGCGACGTCCCTGCGCGTTAACTTTGTAAGTTGGTTTGAGGTTTTTTGTGTCCTTGTTGTGGGTCAGTGTTTAACCACAGAAAGAGAAACAGGGTGCGGATATACTGTAACATTTCCATCCTGCAGCTGGATGTTGTAAATATAATGAAGCCGGCGCACAGTGGACGTGTCAGTATTAAATCCTCCGTTTCCTCCGCATTCCCAAACAAACAATGGATCCAAATGTAAAGTCTTATTTGCATGTGAGTATCTAATATACGAATCAGTCTGACTTTTGTGTGTCTTTCAGCTGGAAGCAAATGTCGCCGATATTTTGACAGCTGTCAATCACACGCTATATATATATTTATATTAGACCTGAACGCTTTACAATTACAGTCACAACTGTGACATTTTTGTTGTCAGGATCATGCAGTGGTTCCCGTATAGACCTCGTTATATAAGTATAAAGTTTTCTTTAAGATGTTTTAAATGTTAACTCGTTTAACATCATTACTGTGCTGTTCATATATCTGCGCAGCCTCCCTCCCGCGCGCGCGCGTGCGTGCGTGTGTTTGGATAGAGAGAGAGAGAGAGATAGATAGAAAGAGAGAGAGAGAGAAACTCTGCTTTGAATGCAGACACGAATTCCGGGGAATGTGCATGAAATGTTGTTCCTCTCACCACAGTTTTCCGTGACTCCACAGGGCAGATCGTGTGCGATATGACACGAGCGGTTTTGGGAACGTCGGAGTGACATTGAGGAAGTCGCATTTGTGGAGATCCAGAAGCGACCCTTCCTCTCCCGCCAGCAGCTCATCAACAGTCAGCATTCGTACGTTCTGGACCTGTTACCATTGGACTGGCACGACCGATCGTTTCCCCGCTGTGGATACTTCTCCAGACCGCAGAGGATTTGCGCAATTTCCAAAGGACATAATTATTACTTGTTTACTTTGCCCGGATTAGTTTTCAGCGCGTTTGCTTCGCTTCCCTTTCATTCCTAATCCGCGCTGTGTCATTAGGTCCCAAATTGGGCGAGTAGCATTTAAATGATGACTCTGAATTCGCTTTCGTCCTAATACAGTCTTTTAATGTGTTTTCATGAGATGCGTAAAAAGGAAAGCGCAGCGCGTCCCGAATTGGCGTCGGATTAACTCTCCATACGCGTGCCGACCACATTCCCGTGAAAATCTATGGAAGTAAGGCAGCCTGCATCGAACTCGAAGTAAAGGTGGGCGCTGGGATTGTTTTCTGCGGACGGAGTGAGGATGCAGTCGGGGATGCGAGCGCTCTGTGCCGGCGGAGGCGCGTCTCTCTGCTGCCTGTTTATGTTGTGGATGATCTACACCCACCTTCTAAAGGAAGGCAAGTATACGACACGGCTGCATGACTTTTACTGTATTACACCTCGTTCCTTTAATGCACAGGTATCCAGTTGGTTTTGTTGCTATTGCAAAGTTTTTCTCTTCCTAAAAATGCAGCTGTCAGAGAGTCCAGCTTTTGTGGCGCGTCTTAACACCCAGGGGACGCAGCCGTAGTGGGTAGGACAGATAAAGCTCATTTCAGACTGGCTGGTGATATTATTATGGAAATTCGTATTATAATAAAGAGGGCAGACATCACTGTGGCTCAGACGAGGCCGTTGTGACACATCAGATTGATTCTAGTGTAAAACTCGCCCCTTTCCAAAGTTCCTGGCTTTTGCTTTTCCAAACGCGGAGGATTTAGAAAACGTCGCGTTAAATGCATGTGTGTATTTGAATAGCTACCTGTTAAAAATGCACAACGTGTGTGTGTGTGTGTGTGTGTGTGTGTGTGTGTGCGCGCGCGCGCCCGACATTTTTAAGTGCAAAGAATCAGCATCACGTTTGATCAGCTACATGCCCAAAACGGACACATGGAGGCTGATCGGTCTGATCGGTCCTGTACGTCTGTGTAAGTTTGCAGATGGCTGTTGGTGGGGTGGAGGGGTGGGTTTGGAGTTCAGGAGAGAGGGGGGCAGTTTGCAGAGGGTATAATAAAAGATATTACGGATATTACCGCCCCGTCTCGCAGCGGCTTCTTAGCGCGATAATACCGCAGATTTACCGGCACCGTGCCGCACAAATCCCACGTTCACGGAACCGCGCAGCGCTGCACATTAGTGGGCGTGATCCAGTGTCTTGTATTTTAGAGATCAAACACATCTAAGCTCCTACATTTAGTAGGGAAGCTGTGTCCCAGCCAACAGGGAACGTGCTTAAAACGTTGGCTAACGTTCTCTGAAAGTTCTCTCAAAGTTATCCAAATGCATTAACCTCAGTAGGACGTTATTCTTTAGTTGCTAGTGGAACGTTTTAAAAACGTTACAGAATTAACATTTTTGTAGGCAAACAATAATGTCTAAAAATGTGGACTTGAACGATCAATATGCAACATTTATAATGTTTGCAAAATGTTCATACAGCCTGAAATTGTAACCTGGGTGTTGTCAAGTTGTGGTTTGTGTCCTCTAGCTGTAGGTCTCTGTGAAAGTAAACTGGTCACCAAATATTATATCAATACGTTCTTATAATGTTGCTGGTACATCTTTGTGTTCCTGTAGCTTAACTGGTAGAGCATTGTGTTAGCAGCGCAAAGGTTGTGGGTTCGATCCCAGGGAATACAAGTACGGATGTAAATGTTTACCTTGAATTCACTGTAAGTGGCTTTGGATAAAAAAAGCATCTGTCACATGAATTAATGTGAATCTTTAGTGGATGTCAGCTCACATTTGTGACTCCTGCTTCTGATAAGTGTGAACACGTTGCTTGTCGTTCTGGAGTAGTTCTGTAGAAGTCTGGTCTTGATCTGATACGGACCTCAGAACCAAGTGGACATGATTTCAGGGAGGATCTGATTACTGGTGACCTTTCATTCTGATAATGATATCCTGAAGCCGCGGGTGAGATATTGACCGATCAGTGTGTGTGACCTTAGACCTTTGCAGGGTAATTTACAGATTAATCCATCACCTCTGACCTCTGCGGTCATGCGATGAAGGAACTTCCTCGCTCTTGTTTTTAATGGCCTTTTAAAAGTCTTTCAAACGTGCGTCTTGTTCTTTAAATAAGGGAAGATTGTATTGATATAGAGATTTGTGTGTGTGTGTGTGTGTTTGCAAGGCAACAGTGTGTTTTTATTCATCGTTAAATTACGCCGTGGTCTCAGGCAACAGCCGTCATCCCGCATCCAGCAGAGGCGTTGGGATGACATCACGATAATGCACAAAGCACTTTCATCTCTGCCTGGTGCAACGGGAAGAACAGTGACGCGATTTACAGGATTAAAATCAATTGTCATGAGACCAATTAAAAATTCCCTCTCCTGTCGCAGCGAAATTCCCCGGAAAGCTGGGAGCAAAGATTAGTCATTTGTTAAATATTGTGAAAGATAATTCAAAATAATGCCTGTGTGAATTTAACTCAGTGCCTTTGCTATAAAAGATGCAAATCAACGTCTCTGCATGTGCAAATCTGCCGCTTGTTAAAGCACAAGCCTGTTTGCTAACCAATTAACTAACTAACTAACTATCTGCCTGCTTTTGTCAAGGGCTCCAAAACAACAGCCAATCGCTGCACTGTACATCAGAGGCTGTGTGTTGTTTTCTGTTTTTGTTTAAAAAATATTGTTTTGCGTATTAGTTTAATATACACAGACAGATATACAGTAAGTGAGCTATCTGTAATGTCTGAAGAAGAACGAATACACCTGGAGTTTCTTACATTGGCATTCGCATTTATCTAACACAGTTGCTCAGCTGGGCATGAACCCCCAGCAGTCAGTGATCTGGAGGCTGTCGTATTTGCTTCGTTAGCACTCTGTTCAGGAAGCGTTTCTGAGCCAATCACCTGAGAGATTAGAGTCATGTGACCGATGACTCCGTATTGAAACTCATTGCGGCAGATGAAGAACAACTAAATCTGTTTCACGCTGTTAAGAGCCCTTCAGAAGATGAATTATCCACACGTTAAAAACTTTAGCTAAATTACATCACTTTTAGCTTCGTGTTGTTGTTTGGAAATGCAGTTAAGAAGAGTGATTTATCTGTTGATTCCCAATGGTTTGGTTTTTACTCTTGACAACCTCCAGCAGTGATTTAAGATGGTTTGATTTGTGGCGGATGTTGTTCTCTGAATGTAATCCAAAGGTCTCTATGAGCTGGAATAATTCATATCAATAAAGGCGTCTATAGCGGAGAGACAGATGGGTGTGTTTGGCTCAGGACGTGGATTTGCTGTATTGATGTGTGTGTGTCTGAGACATTGATGAACTGAAGGAGCTTCTGAAGACGAGCCCGTTCTCAGCTCAACAGTTTGAGGTTTCTAGAACATTTCCTTAACGTTTTTATTAAATAGCAAAGATGGTAAAAATGTTGTCTTACGTATTTGTCTTGCAAGTTATATTAACATCATTGCTTAACGTTATTCAAACTGTTTTGAAGTTCTGTAACATTTTATAAACGTTCCACTAACTTAAGAAGAACGCTATATGATATATAGTATTAAACATTATACTAACATTACCTTTAAAGAATGCTTTCGATAACTTTGAGAGAACACTCAGAGAATGTTAGCCAACGTTCTAAGAACGTGCCGTGTTTGCTGGGTGACCTGCAGCACGTGTTGTGGTCTGGCAGACCTTTTAGCGGGTTCAGTAACAGAGACACGTGCGGGTCACTGAGTGGCCGTGAATCCCACCCTGACAGCTCCCCCCACAAAGCGCCGCCATTCGTCATGGCAACGACAGGAAATCAAAGTGCGCTTGGCTGCGGTTGTGCACGCTGGACCGCAGAACAGACAGATGGATGAGCTGTCAACACCATCAGCCCTGCCAGTTTATTTAACAATACATTTGGAAATGTCAAAGTTCCCCCCGCAGAATTTAGTCCACGCCACCCACGGCATCTTCTGACCTCGTCCTGTGAGCTCTGTGTGTTTCTTATTATAATTCACCAGAGGTTCTCCACGCATCCTATGGGAAGGTCAATCAATCGCTAACATCTCAGCTGCTTCACCTGCACAGCAGCGAGATGAATTGGAGAGCAAAGCCCTCGAAATTGGAAATAAAAGCCTTCGGTCATCTCACGTGTCCCTTTTAGATTAAGAACATTGGCTAATGTTCTCTAGACGTTCTCTCAAAGTTATATAAAACGTTTTGCAGTAACCTTAAGAAACTTTCTTAATGTCAAACATTATGGAACGTTTTAAAAATGTTACAGATTTCAAAAGTTGAGTCTTTCAGCCAAGCAATAATGATCTAAATGAGTCTAAAATCTCAAGGTTTTGAACATGCCTAAGACCTTCAAAATGGCCTTTTTTTACTTTTTTGGTTTCTGAATAGAAACATTAAGGAAAATGTTCTTACAACCTAAATTTGTTAGCTGGCTATTGGCTAAGATTAAAAGTCAGATTTCAATTGGAACTCAGTCATGCTCCATTAGATGCTTAACTGCATTTTTGAGCTTTGCTGTCCACAGTACTTTTATAGCTCTCTTTATTTCTTTTAAGAGATTTTAGGAGATAACAGGAGGGACGCTGGAACTGTACGGAGATCAGAGAAACACATAACGTATGAATGCACTGTTGTTGGTTTTTTTTACATTAAATGCTGTTGTTTTAATGTTGTGTAGGTGGGCTGCACCCATTGACATTTAAAACGTTTCCCAGTTTCTCACAAAATGCAGAACAGCCAGATGTTTGCCCGCTTTATAAATGTGTATGTCCTAATGACGCCCCTCCTGTCACCATTGGTATCGAAAAACAGGAAACAAATGTTTGTAAGAAAACAGCCAAGCTTTTTACGACCAAATCAATTGTGCAGCATTACGCAACCATTTTTCATTTTAGTTTTCATACTTTGTGAATATGAATTTAATTTGCGTCAAGCGACACCCCAGCCTGCTCCAGTTCAGACTGCGACGTTTTATTTGCATCCCTATATTCTCTGTCTCACAGCTGAGAGGAAAGTGTCTGATATATAAAGATAAATGATAATATTCTACAGATTTTTAGCCTCACTTTTCCAGAGAGAAAAGCTCTCTCAGTTTGCTGTTGTCAGATATTTCGTGACACGTGCAACCTCTCAGCCACCAGTTCTCAGATTTATTGCTAACTTGTCGTTCGCAGCTACATTTGTCCTTGTTCTGCTTGTGGTTGAACAGAGATGTTTAAAATGAGTTCTTTGAGGGTTAGCAGAGGTTAATTATCTCATCGGTACACAATGCTGAAGTTATGACCGCCTCTATCGCAGAACGTAACTGTTAACAGCGGACTATTATATATATATAAGACAGTTCAGTTCCTCTTCTGTTCCTCGAGGCTTCACAAATGGGGAAGTTCATTGTGGATGATTTAATGGTAACCGCTTTACAATACGGGGGATTAGCTGGTCGTCTGTGAACTGGAAAGTGTGTTGAGGAAAAAACTCACCAGACCTGTCAGGAATAAATCTGGGTCATGCTTTACCCCCAAATGAAAAGAAAGAAGAAATGATATATTGCTTAAAGGAATGGTTTGTGCAAAAATAGAAATGTGTTGTATTGTGAGGATGTCTTTATGGTAATTAAACACATTTCCTGTCATTTAAATCTCTCTCTCTCTCTATATATATATATATATATGTGTGTGTGTGTGTGTGTGTGTATATATGTTATGTATGTATATAAATAACATATATGAAGATTGTAATATAAATACATCATTGTACTGTGAGTATTAAACTAAAATGGATGGATAACAGATGATAAGAAGTTAATTTATTTTATTAATTACTATTATTATCCCTTCATAATGTTTTGCTTAATACACATTTAAAATTATTACAATAAAAAAATCTTATTGGTCCAAAAAATCAATTTTTTATGCAGAACAATTGGATAGTTACACTATTAGTTTCGGGCCTAGAAATATTCTTAACTAGTTTTAACCAGTCTCTCTGTCTCTCTGTTAGTCAGTGTCATTGTGTGCTGAACTGTTGATGCTCCTGTGGTAAAATCACTGAAGATCCAGTCAGAGTTAACACTTGCAATTTCTGTTTTATCTAGACCTGAATCTCTTGTCTTTTATTTATTGTCACCAGCTGAAGAAAAGCAGCCCACAAAGAAGCGCGTGTCAACTTCCTGTCAGCTGTCCTCCGCCGCCAGGCGTTTGAGCAGCTTTGAGCTTCATGTTCTCCTCCAGTTGTACCTGATTCTCCGACACTGAAGACCTGAATGTTCTTACTCTGAGGGAGAGACTGAAATCTGAAGGACAGAGAACAGAGGAGAACCGGGTTTAGTGACCTGGTCTGTGCTGGGGCTGGTGTATCTTTGGCAGAACGCGTGTAGATCTTTATAAACCGCTTCTGTCCGGCACGTCTGCACTAGACAGACAGGAAAACCTCTTGTCATATCAATTAACTTTAACAACCTGTGATAGAATGGCTGTCAAGATTTTGGCTCATGAAAACACTGTCTGTTTATCTCTCTCTCTTTCTGAACCTTATCTAAATGGGTCCGTTCATCCTCTGGCTGTTAAACCGAGGCAGAAACACCAGCGCGTGATGCCTCTGAGATGCGGCGAGGTGGACGTGTTCCTCGAGTGGCGTGACGTTTGTATGAAACAGAATCTGAAATGGGAAACAGGCGTCAGGGGCTGTAAGAGGGTTAATTCTCTTATCTAAATTCTGAGCTGTGGAGGATTAATGTGGACCGTAGACCGAAAGAGGTTGTGCCTCTGTTTTGGAGACGGATGATCAGAGAGAGAGAGAGGTGACCTTCAGCGTTCTTCATAGTCTTAACAATTATGATGTCTGCTGAGGTTTTTCATCTTCACTCAATCGTTCATCGCTGTCAAGGTTAAAACTATTTTAGCAGACTTTTCATGTGACACATGTGGCCTGAAATTGCCGGTACGTTTTGCTCCTGGTGTGTAAATTGTATATTGCATCATTTCACTAAGTTGGACAGGAAACTTGATTTTTTTCACAAGCAGGATTTTGAAGTGAGAACGGGCTGAAAAGTGGTTGATAATGCAGTTTTTTGAGGGACTAATTAGCGGTGCATGGCATGCGATGCTCAGGTAAGCATTGCTTTTGAGCGTTTATCTCTGGTGTGTAATTGAACACGCAACGTTTGAGGCATCAGTCATATAGAAATGTTGCAGCTTATTAAGGAAAATGTTTTGGTAAATGACTGTTATAGTTTGTAATAGTTTACACGACTAAATCTTACTGAAAGAATGTTTTTAATGAATTGCAATGTTTCCCAGGACAGCGTTATATTTAAATACAGTCAGAGTTACAGTTTGCCACTTAAGCTTTGACTTTATTCACAATGATAGCCTCATTGTTTAATTATATTTAAATTAAAGCATTTATTGCATTAAATCTATTGCTTTCTGTCACTGTTTGACTTATCTTCCTCTAATAAAGTAAAAAAGGAAATTATACATCTTAGGAAGTGCTTAGGAACAATCTGGCAACAACCCACAACATCGTAGGTGTGATGTGGTTTTTGCATAGACAAGCACAAGTCAAACTGTCTTCAGTAAATCTTCATTATTGCCGGTGTGCGTTTCTAAAGCTGAAATAAGGCTGACGGTTTATTGCACGTTGTTTGCGGTTGCGTTGATTTCTTGTTGAGAAGCAGGTGCTCAGACTGACCCGCATCTGTTGTGCTGGAGCAGTTATTGTTCAGACTGCTGGACTGTGAAAGTGTTCGGCTGTCCGGCTGGGATGCTGCGCGTGTGGGAATTGCGTGTGTTGGATTTGCGCATTAGGCTGCATGTCCTTCTTAATCAGCGCAGGTCATCGTCCCCACCCTGTTGTCTTTGCATTTCGGTGGGTCAAACGCAGCCTCAGTGGGCGCAGCCTCAGAATAGCATTAGACCAGCTAAAAAGAACGTTCTCAGAACGTTAGACAGTGTTCTCTGCAAGTTTTCTCAATTATCAACGTTAATACAGAACATTAATTCTTATGCTTTTTAAATGCTTTTTAAAAGCTACTTTACAATGCTTTTAAACATTATATATCATATACACAAAATGTTACATAATGTTTTTTATGTTACAGAATGAAAAAAATTCAAATAGTCAAGCAACGTCAAATGAAACATTGAAATAACATTTTTGCAACTTTTTTTGAAACATTAAAGAAACCGTAAACTGGAGGCATTCAGCGTCGCAATCAGCATTGGCTGAACGCTGGAATGAAGCCTGACTTGCAGAGAATGCGACGCATGAACAGACAGTGATTTGTCCTTTGTAGGGGAGTTCTGATTTCCGTTGGGTTGCGTGTTGCATTGATTACAGCGCTGACGCAGTGTCATCGCATTTTGGAGGCGATACTAATTGTGTGAGTTTTTTGGAGGCGATGAGATCTGATTGGCCCTCTGTTCTTTCTGATCACGGTGAATTATAGTGCCCTTGAAACGGGTTGCCTGTGAAAGAAAATCTTCCAGCTGCAGTCGATGGTGATTCATCACTCTTCCCGAGTTCTATTACAGATATAAAACCCCTCTTTCATTACATCTCTGTTGGCCCTTCAACAGTATCACACAAGATTAATTAATATTGTAAATCTGCTTTTATGGTCGGTTTAAACAACTCGATTGCTGGAGTACCTGGTCACTGTTTTGTTTGATCGAACACAAAAGAAAGACGAAGACTTTTCTCCTGCTTGAATTCTGATAATGTATGAGTCAGCTAATGTCTGGTCTCTAACACGCTCACGCTCCTCTCTGAAGCTTTGCTGCTCATTGTGATTACATGAATAGAAGCTGGTAGTGCTGGCAACTGAAAATGTTGAAAATAATCAGCCAGACATTTATGGCTGTAAGAGCAAGAGGCCTTTGAGGGGAAGTGGTCTCTCAGGAAGAAAGAGAGATATTGTGCTTTTATGAAAGACTGGAACAAAAATGGACACCTCCAGAGAAAAGCAAAAAAGCTGCGATTTTGCCTTTAAAAGGCAAAAATTCTGCTCTCACATGTTTGTCTTTTCTTGACGGCCTTTTCTGAGAAAATGAGGTGTTCCTCAGCCGCATGCCCTTCCGAAGGGTCTCTAATCTTCTGCCTGTTCTGATTTGTTTTAGACAAAAATGGTTTACTGGATAGGTTTGGGGAGTTGAGGCAGAATATTTGTCAGTAATTCGATGAAGATCAGGGTGGTGTTGAATTGATGTTTATGTGATGTACTGTCTTGCTGGTGTCCAAAGTAAATTCCAGCTATCTTATCAGAATGTGTGTTCCCTGGGAATCAAACCCACAATTGTGTTGCTCACACGATGCTCTACCTGTTGAGCTAAAGGAACACACTGAATACACATCAGTTTCCTAGTGTTGGGAAAAATAAAACAAATTGAATTCAGGGAAATTCCTCTGATAACAAGTCTTGCTATTGTAATCTTAACATTTTAAGATTAAATAAATGTTTAATGGTTTAAAGATGTTTAGATATTTTCCTGGAAGGCTAAATAAATGCTGATTAATAAAATAATGTTTTAAAGACTTTTACCAAGCTAGAACATTACATTTATTTTCCAGTCCAGTACCCTCAAAACAAGCATAAAACCTCATTATTTCATTGCACACACTGTGTTATGCGAATAGTCTATTGAGATTTGCCAGTTTGCTTGTTATACTGTATTTTTCTAATCAATGTTATTGACCTTTGTAATGTTGCTAATGCAATGTTTAACACAAAGATTGGTGTAAAAATTCAAGTAGTGTGTGCCATCAGATGATGCAGGATAAACCGTAAACAACACGAAACACTCAAGGTTAAGAATGACAGCGGTTTATGTTTTCAGGTAACTGTTCGGGTGATAAGTATTCATAACCGGTACGTTGTAAACTGGTGCTCAACAATGAACACAAGGACAGGGTGATATTTATGCATAAAAAATAAAGCTACGGACTTAATTTGAATTTTATTTATAAAGGACATTTAAAACCACAAGTCATGTTATGTTTATGTAACGGTATATAGCTATACTGTACCATATATACTTTTATATATGTACTACGTTTAGCATACATCTTGGAAACAGGTTGCATGCCTGTTACTGTACATACTGTATATGTTATTAATCACATAAGTTGTGATGGTAACTTATATAACTTACTGTATATAAAAACCTCCCTATTCGTATACTTATTTTAAAGCCATAACTGTGTGTGTGTGTGTGTTCTCCACAGGTCAGCTGGTAGTCGGCACATGTGAGATTGTGATGTTGAACAGAGACAGCAGTCAGCCCAAACGCACCATCGCTCGACAGACGGCCCGCTGCGCCTGTCGTAGAGGACAGATCGCTGGAACCACAAGGGCCCGACCAGCATGCGTGGATGGTGAGACACAGCCCACACACACATTCACACAGTGTACACACACACACAATAGCCCACACACACATTCACACAGTGTACACACACACACAATAGCCCACACACACATTCACACAGTGTACACACACACACACACACAATAGCCCACTGCATGTTTCCGCTCACAGTATGAAACAAGTCACTTCATGTCACTCCCCGTTTCTGTTGAATTTCCATTCCTTGTTTTTTGTATTTTTAGTGTCAGAATCTTGCATCACACAATATAACACAGTCGTCAGACTTGCTGCGCGTTCAGAAATATTCTTGTCTGCGATGTGTGGCGTTGTCAAGCTTAAGGACAGTTTAAGTTTCATACAAGGAGGAAAAAATGGAAACGTTGAAATGTGACTGTGGTTGAGAAAGAACCGTTCAGACTGTCGGTTCTACTGAACTCTGGATTAATGGAGGATCTCTGGGGGCTTGAAGACTTCAGCAGTTTCGGGTTGTTAACCTGAATATGATGATAGTTGTATCAGATCAGTCAGTCCTCCTGACAGATGGGGTTACCCGGCTAACAGAAAACGTTTTCTAATTGTTGGCTAAGGTTCTCTCAAGGTTTTTATAATGGTAATTGCAGTGACACTAATAAAACTCTTTCTAGAAGTTATGCAGCATATATAAGTGTAATTGTTTAGCTAAAAGTGTGAGGTGTTAAATCGTTATGAATAATGTTGATGTTGGACTTTTAAACGTTCCAGATCTTCTAAAATAACATTTTAACTGTTTTGGTGATCTAAGAAAAGCATTAGAGGAACGTTCTCACAACCTAAAATAGGCAGTAATTTGTTTCTTAAGTGGGACGGTGTTTGATAACGTTGGATTCGGAGCTCTTCAGCCGCACATTAGTCGCACTTTGAAACGGCAAGACCAGAATAATTAACCAAGAGAGAAACGTAATTACAGCTGTGGGAAATTGATTTTTATTGGCTTTTTCTGCTGCTTCATGCTCCATTAGTAGATCCATTAAAAAAGGACCTGTTGCACACACACACACACTCACACACACTCTCACACACACACACACTCACACACACACACACACTGAGGAAGTCCACACTAGATAATGGTCACCGTACAGGGACAGGTACAGTTTCAAAGAACTACATTAAAGATGTATTCTTCCGTCCCGCTGGACGTCGTGAGATCTCAAGATTTAAAAAGGCATTTAAAATTGTACCTCAAAAGTTTGAGCTTTCATGTGTTAAATAACCCGAGTTCTGCTGTTGCTAAGCGATGGATTGTACGCCTGTTGAAACCGTACTGTAAGTAACTGTAAGTCCTTAAGTAAGACTAACCAATCAGAGAAATCTTCGTTACCGTGACAACTGGACGCACCGTGTGTTCAGAGGCTAGAGATTTGGTACTAATATGTCTGTAATTAATATAACATGCTGGATGTGCTGTGAGTTGTGTTCATTTTCTCATAATCACCATAATCTTGCACGGCTGTCTTTGTCCTCCAGATTTCAAAGATTTTTTGCTTCCAATCAGATGATGTAACGTGAGCTGCTTCCAGGTTTCCGGTTCTTTATAGAGGAACTTTATGAAATTGAGGAAATGAATGGGAAATCTATTTGAGGAACCCACATTGAGTTCAGGTTCATTAGACGCCCGTGGCTTGTGTGTAGGTGAGCCCTTGTGTGGCAGATGGGTCCAGGGGGCAGATGGCTGAGGGTCTCGGTGGGACACGGGGTGTGTGGGGGCCGGACCCCCGGGGGCCGTTGTTTCTGTGCCAGCGTGTCTGAGTGTATGGTGTAGGTGTGCTGCATGGCAAAGGCTCAGGTGTTGCATCCACACACAGACCAATTGAATCATGATGCAGAACAGGGGTACCATGGGAAACGATGTGTGTGTGTGTSTGWGTGTKTGTGTGTAAATGTGTGTGTGTGTGTGTCTGAGTGTTTGTGTGTGTATGTGTTTGTGTGTGTGTCTGAGTGTKTGTGTCTGAGTGTTTTTGTGTGTGTATGTGTTYGTGTGTGTGTCTGAGTGTTTGTCTGTGTGTGTGATGTTTTCCTACCATTGGGTGGTTGAAGTCACAAACACCTACATTGTGGGGACCAGCCGGTGGTCCTTATGAAATAAATTGATTATTAATCATACTAAACAGTTACTTTAAATGTGAAAATGCAGAAAGCTTTCTGTGATGTTAGGCTTTAGTGTAGAGAGATTGATGGGGTAAAGAATATACAGTTTGTACAGTATAGCAGTCATTATGTCTAGGGACAGCCCCCCCCAAAGCATAGAAACCCAGTGTGTGTGTGTGTGTGTGTGTGTGTGTGTGTGTGTGTGTGTGTGTGTG
>JBAJNP010000675.1:0-10875 GCA_036877545.1 Yasuhikotakia modesta | reverse complement strand
GTGATTCATCCTCTTTGAAGCCAGACTCATTTTTTAGCAGAAGTTTTCTGTTCAGTGGGTGGAAACTGTTTCTTTATATCCAGAGGAAACAGGAAATAGAAAAGTATCCAGGTTTCTAGTTTTATGGGCTGTTTTGCGCTCATATCGATGTGTTCTGCTGTGTTGATCGTGTGTGTGTGTGTGTGTGTGTGTGTGTGTGTTTTGGCTGGGTTTCGTGTTCGCTGGCCCATATACAGTGACCCTGAAAGAGACTATTCTTGCTTTTTCTATTTGCAAGCAGTTTATGATCAGTGAGTTTGGAGGCGTATAGCCGCGTGTTCACGGGCCGCACGGAGCCTCATCACACTTCAGATAAAACAAATAGTGTACAAAAATATCTGCTAAACTCTGTGTGTACTGCAATCCGACGCTCTCTGCTCCCTGTGTGGCCTAGTTAGGGCTCCTCACTGTACTGAATAAATAGGGTGTGTGTGCATCTCTCGTGCATTAGTGATAATTAAAGGAGTATTTGTGGTTTACATGAAAGGTTTCGGGTCAGGTTGGATATTTTAAGGCTGCTTTGAAGCAGAATAGTGTCTTTCAGAAGATTCTGGATTTGTGGTTTTAGTAAATTCAGTACTAGTTAGTTAGTAGTAATGTAAGTGCTAGTATGAAGTCTAAAGTCAGTGTAAGCATTAATAAGATTTTAGTACTGATTTGATTATATTTTAAGTCAGTTCTAACACTAGTATTAGTTTTTTGTATACTAGGTCAAAGTCACAACTGATGGTACCAGTAACTAGATGGTACTAGTTGTGCTATTTGAAATCTAGACTGTAATACTAGTATAAATATCAGACCAAATTTTTATGTCAAAGAATAAGTCAAGACTGATAGTACTATTGTAAGAACATGGTCACAGTTTTATTTAGCAATCATTTTGTTTCTATGCTATTACAAAACTGTTCAACTAGCTTCTGAGTGTGAAAGCCTAGCTAAAGTAGAGCAGCCAGGTCTGTGTTTTACTCACAAAACTTTACATCCCAACTCAACCATTGTGAAATCACAATCCGCTTCATCGCGGTTTAGACACCCTGACCAGCTGTGTGCTAAATACCTCTCTGATGCGTTCCAGCTTCATTTAAGCCCATTGATTTTCTATAGCTGTCTTTGTTTTCTTTCTTTGTGGCCCAGTTGTGTTTGTGTTTCTGAATACTGTCCCTCAGAGAGAGGCTTGTTTGTGTGACGAGGGCTGAATTTGATTGTTTTGGCGCTCCGGGGACAACCGGACTTGGATGAGATCTGTAGGGCTGCCTCGGTCGTTCAGGGCTTGCGTTCCGGATCCGTTTAAAGATATAATCCTTCGTTTAATCAGACAAAAATTACTTTGATCAATTCTGGGATAGAGCTTTGAAAAATATGATTACACTCAATATTCATAAGACCTGCCTGAGTGTTTACAGTAATGTTGTGTTTGAGAATTATTGCATTGTACAGCATCTTGTGACAGAAAGAAAAGTTCAGGTGGTTGGAAAATTGGTCTTAAATAACAAAGACATGATTATTAGAGCTGTAACTGTAACTTTTTGGGTTAAAGTACATGACAAACCAGCATTTAATGATCTTATCTGATCTAGATTGACACTGGTTAGTTTATAATAATGATTTGTAGTTTGAGATGCCAGAAAATCATACACAATTCAACATACAGAATGAAGTTAGTTGCAGTTTTATATTTCAAGCGTAGATGGCGGTATAGAGGCCAAAATGTTAGACTGATTTGATTTAAAATGGAGATCCTGCAAATCATGGTTTTGAGTCGTTCTTGGTTTTAAATGCATTCATGCGTTTCTCACACTGTAGAGTTTATTAAAGTATCAACTTTATTGTAGATGTTTCTCCTAAAACTCTTGGAGAAACAGCAATACAGTCAGCAGTGGATTCCAAAGATAATTCGATCTTGGAAGAATTTTATGAGAAAGGGTTATGTTGAAATCTCAGACTTTTGTATCTTTGCAGAGACCTTTTCTGAAACTAGATGAGACACATGTGAGATCACTGAGATCTGTTCCTCAAAAGAACAGACTGTTTCTGTGAGCCTGAAGTTTTGATTCGCTCTCACTGTTGTCTGGGAAATTATTCTTGTTTGTATTAGAGAGTTCCTCCTGTTCTTCAGAGCAGATCTTTTCTTCTTGTGTGCGTAATAGGAAGATACCAAGATGCTGTGCTGCTGTTCTGACTGTGTGATGCTCATTGTTCTCCTTTGACCTGTTTTGTTCTCACCAGCTTCAGACTGTTGGTTGATCCGTGTCTGAGGCCCCATGATCAGCGGGAGTTTGTGGAACTGAGAGTGGATGTGCTGAGCAAACGCTAGCAGTGTGAGCGAGAGCCTCAGTCCATACACGCATGTCTGATGTAGCTCTCTGTTCCACGACGTGAGGATAATGAAAGTCTCTTCTGCAGTGAATGCAGGCCTGCGGGCTGCTTACTGAAACATGCATGATTTTACCATAATCTCAGATCCACTTTCATACACAAATCCATATTTTATGTCGAATTTGAAGGGTGGTTTGTTTTTGGATCCCTGCTCTCAGAGGTTTGCGTCAACCAAAATCTATAATAAAACCTGAGAAAGACACGGGAAATATTTCAGAATTCTGAAATATTTTCTGCTAACATTCGGGCAGCTAAAAATGCATTAATTTTGTTTCATTTCTTACACAATGGCAAGAAAAATACCAGGATTTAAAAAATTTTAAATTTGCTGGTAAAAAGTTAGCTTAAGTGTCTATTTAAAATCATTTAAATATTTGTTTTACCCACTTTTGAAATATAATAATGCTACAATCTTTTGAAACAATTACAGGCTGATAACACAAACCATCACATAATTAATATTCATTGTTGTTTACTTCATGTATGAATAAATATGAATATTTACATTTAAGACGTGTTCAAGATATTGTCTTGTTGACAAATTTAAAGTATGTAAATGAACCTGCAGTGTCATGTTTTAAACAGAGATGGTGAAAGTTACAGATTGCAGTTTTGATGCATGCAAGTTGCAGTTTAATGCATGTTTGCAACAAAGCGAAGCATTAATACCCATGTGTGTTTGTGTGTGTTTTTAGCTCGCATAGTGAAAAGCAAACAGTGGTGTGAGATGACTCCATGTTCAGAGGGAGAGATCTGTGGTCTGCTTCTGAACCGCTCGGGCTGGACCTGCACCAAAGGCGGCGGCCGGATTAAAACCGTCACGGTGAGGCTGCGTTTCAAACATCTGTAACATTTCATTCATTGACTGAGACTGTTCACAGCAAACGTGTCTCGGCTCATTACAGTGTTGTGTAACTCTTCATTATGACTTCATTAACCAACAATAATTCTTTATTTACTGTAATGCAAAACACATCATTAGTAAATGTGCATTCAGATCGACAGAATCCTCATTAGAGCCGTTTCATATATAATCACAGTGAATGCGTGTCAGCTGCCGCTGTCTTAAGTCTTATATAATGTTTGTCCATTACGTTTTAATGAAAGGCGTTATGTAAGGGACAAAACACAGCCAGTCATTAGCACAAAATGAACCCTAACAAGGTTATTAGATCCTCAGTGCAAGCGAGTCTTGTATTAACCTGAAAGACTTATTTTGTGGCTGGACCAGATACAGCTACTTACCAAATAAATAAATAATTGGACATGAAATATTGATTTAACTTGAAATGATTCTATTATGTGAAAAGAAAGAGATTGTGGAGTGATGAGAGATTCTAGCAGTGGCTGTCAGCTCTGATTTCCCAGGAAATGTCAGTTTGGCCTTATTTGAGTTTAAGTGAGTATGTAAGTAAGTAACCTGCAGCTCTATGTTTCAACAGAGGTGGCACTAGAGAGACAGAACGTGTGGATTTTAAAATGCATTGCTGTGATCCATAAGCTAGTTAAACTCTTATGGCTAATGACACGGAAACGCTTATCTGCCAAAATAATGTCATGTGAGTTTTCCTCATTTTGTAAATTTTTTACATCCGATTAACTTGATAAATTAATCATCACATCATGTAATTAATTTGATAAAAATTGTAATACAAACGAAAAGCCCTAGAGCAGAGCCACCAACAGTTACTCCAGCGGGATCTGAGCGTGTCGTTATCATTCCTTCATCTTCCGCTTGGGCTCCTGCTTGTGTGTGTCGCTGGACGGGAGATGAATTGGGTTCTGTGAAGCTGTTGGTTCTGGAGTGGTTTGGTGGAAGTGCTGAGCGGGCGGTGTTGATCCGTGCTGACCCTGCAGACTTCTGCTCCGCAATGTCATGAGTGGTTCTGTTTTCTGAGTTGCTTTGCACAAAATGACAAGCAGCAATTATGCTGAATTAAAGTATGTCTTCAGGGGGAAAGAAAGGATGGCAGAGATGCATGTTAAACGAGTGCCGTCTGTTCGGGTTAGAGGTGTAAATCCAGTCAGTCAGAGCCTCTGAAATCATCGATGTGTTTTGTGGCCGTGTGTCGATCTTTTCTTGCGAGCTGTCATGCGTCTGCTTGTTTCCTTAAAACCAACAGTAAGTCTTAATGCATGTTCCTGGTCTTATTGTAAGTGGTGTTCCAGTTTTCCTTTTTAACATGTGCCACCCTACATATTTTTGTGGAATATCCCGTTTCACTAAAAATGCGCTGGGTTGCGGAGGTAAAATGAGGGTGAGCAACACTGTCTTAATTTTTATGCTATTTCAGGCATGTTTGTCACACCATCAGCCTGTCCTTTACTCTCTCTCTCTCTCTCTCTCTCTCTCTCTCTCTCTCTCTGTGTGTCTGTCTCTCTCTCTCTGTCTGCTGTCTGTTTGGTTTGTATGTCTGCGTGTGTGTGTGTGTGCATCTGTGTGTGTTTGTGCATGTGTGTGTGTGTATGTGCATCTCTGTGTGTGTGTGCATGTGTGTGTGTGTGTATGTGTGCATCTGTGTGTATGTGTGTGTGTGTGAGGGAGCCCACAGCCTTGTGTCTCACAGCCTGGGGCAGCTGCCACAGATTTCATGCCCCTGTTTCCAGCAGCATATAATCCAGTCTGACAGCACAGAGACTTTGCATAGGAGCCGGTTACATATATGAGTGTGTGTTGCCTTGATGAGTGTGTGTAGATGTTTACGTCTGCGTGCGATTATGGATGGAATATCTGTTGGTGTACTCAAATATCTGTGTGTGTGTTTGACTTTAGCGTGTGTGTGTTTGTGTAAGACGTGTTTGTGCTCATTTACAGGCTCATATTTGGTAAACTGAATTGTGCTCCAGTTGTGTTACACTGTTTGTGGGTTTATGACAGCTGTTTCACTGCATAAATGTCTTTCTGGAAAATGTTATGACCATTATTTTGAGGTCTAGCAGGACATTTGGTGTATAGTGTGAAGACCAGGTGAAGGGGACTGAAAATCACCAAACCTGTAATAAGAAACAGATGGTTTATTATTTATAAGATAAGAGCGAGAGTGATTTCAGTTCTGTGAAACAGGCATGTATTCGCTGCGCAGGAAGCAGGTTGCCCAGGACAACAATCAACGGTTAGACAAATATATCTGATCGCAACAAATCGTTCCTTGACTATTTCTATAACGTTTTTTAATGCATCACTGGTGCATGGCAACGTATTGAATGTTTCCTGTGTTTATGTCAAAGATTGTGACAGATTGCATCACATGCATGTGTTATGGGATGTAACGAATCGTTGTGTCTTTATTATGCGAAGGTGGCAGAATAGCAGATGCATTATGGGATGGCAAAACCGCAACAACAGACACCCCAGAAAACAGAGAGCGCTTGATCCCAAAAACATGCGAAAGAAGCATTTTTCTGCCTTTACGTGTTTAATGCGTGCAGTCGCTCTGCTGTCGCACGCACACGTGCTCTCGCATGTTTCTGCACCTGCAAATTTCTATATCCAGCCCACCCAGGGTGCAAGGGTTCAAACCGAGCCAGGTTCTGACCCACTAATAGAGTTAGCATATGCAGCATGCTGAATCGCTGCCAGGCATTAATACAGATCACTCACGAGGCCCCCAAACACGCCGGCCATTTGTCTTCACTAGTGAACTGCTGAAAGGTTCAAATTTGCCGTCTTCTCAGGAGTCCAGTGCTTTGGCACGGCAGACGCTGTGGCGATATTCACACGGACAAACATGATTTGTAAACAAAGAAGGCGAGGGTGCGATTGCTCCTGTTTTGTGTTGCGAGGCTGAGCAGAGGAGGTTTAGAGGGGTGGACGACACAAGAACTCGCCCTGAGACGATCTCTCTGGAAACACTGAGTCATGCTGTCATGTTGTGTGTGTTTCATGTAAAAGCTCAACAGCCCTGCAGGAATAAAGATGGGCCAATGAAGAGCCATAATTGGTCCTTAAAAGAACAGCACACAAAAACTTAACTTCTGTTCTTGTTTGCTCATTTTTGTGCTGTTTTAAACTCATGTGACTTTCTGTTTCTCTGGACACACAAGACCATAATAGTCTAGCAGGGAACGTTCCCAAAACATTGGCTAACGATCTCTAAAACTTCTCTCAAAGTTATGACAAAACTACCTACAGTTACATTATGCTGACAGTATCACATATATCAGAAATGTTATGCTTACGTTGTTAGTGGAACATTTTAGAAATGTTTGATTATTGTTCTTTTAAACAAGCAATAACATAAATACACTGACTAAAAACTGGATGTTTTTAGAATTAATAGCTGAGTAAGTTGTATTTTTATTATTTGTGTGAGGAACAGACTGAAAATTTAATTTGTCATTCGTTGATTATGTGTCACACAATGAGGTTTTAAAATGACTGGAAATAAATAATGACACCATTTTTATTTTTGGATGAAATATTCATCTGATTTTTTTAAATGGATTTTTATAATGGATGTTTTTTAAATTGGATGTCACTTTCTCTTCCGTTTTTACCCTGACATTATATCTAGCATTTTTCTGCTAGTTTATTTAAGGCTTTTTTAACTGTTTGTCCCTGACTGATGACATTTAACTGTCCGATGTCTGTCCCTGACTGATGACATCCCAGCTCAGGTGGCTGGTGAAACTGTGTGTGTTATGTATATAAACTGTATTACGGTGTGAACTTGCAGCATAATTAACTCACATTCTCAGCATTTTTAAAGCCCTTATTCATATTTCCTTATTTTTAAAGCACACAGCAGCTATTTTAATAGCAACTGCAATTAATTTGTTTTCCAGGCCGACTGCTAAGCAGGCAACATGACAGCCTGTGTGATTATAATGGGAGCTTTTACTGGTGGTTGTTGTTGCATGTTTTATATGTTACATATATTCTGTCATAAAGTGGTCGGATATAACAGCCAGTAATTATAATGAGTGGTTTGATTTCTTTAATTTTTAACTTAATTTTTATTCCTTATTAAAGTGACTAAAGCTGTTTTTCCTTCTTTCGTCAACATTATAATTTCCCCTAATTACCCATTTTGCATGTTTTTGTCATTTAAAGGCCTCTGGTGAATAAAATGAATAAATTGCACGAGCCCTTTTGTTTTTACACCAGTGTTGTTAATTAAAGAAAAATAAATGTGATTTTGGCTTCATTAGTTTCATTCAGAGCTTTCATTACATAACTGGAAAATATCAAAGTTTTCAGAATAAGTTCTTTAAATAATCAAAGAGTTGTTTACAGTTTTAAAGACTAATTTCTCAGCATTAAACACATGCGCCGCGCGCAGCTGAAATAAAACAGACGACTGTAAAGCGCTGATGTCAGTAGCTCAGCCGCGGTGTCAGAACACATTTGTTAAGAGTTATTAAAGAATGTCACAATCACACCTGATGGTTTGTGACTAGAGGTTGTTACGCTCGCGTTTGCAGAGGTCTGGTGGTGTTTTTGCACAGATGAAGATAATAGGCTTAGGTTAGCAGTACAGTTTAGTGTGAAGTTTGTCTATGTTTAGCTGCACACTAGCGTAATATTGAGCATGGCCTCATAGCCGACACAAATGGAGTAAAGGGCTCATAATTTGATTTTATGGAGATGTATAATGTTGATATCGGCATGCTGTGATTACGCTGCACGTTTGCTAACACACAGAGCAGATGGATCATTGATGTACAGGAAGTATTTCAGAAAGCACTTTTTTCACCCGTGTCTTTCTTGTTCTCAGTCTGTCTCCATTCTCTCCGTCTCTGTTCCAGTAATGACATTTTTCCTTCAGTGCGCAGTCATCATTACAGACGGAGGGGACGAGCGCTGGCCGTTTTATTTAGGCTGAGAGCGGCTGAGACAGATCCGTGATCAGACAGGGTCAGACCAAACATCGTGTCTCTCACACACCCTCCCCTCCGTTCGCACACGCCTGCGCTGTTAGAGGCCACTAAATATCTGACACGCTGGAGAATTTGCAATCCTTTGAGAGTCTGTAGCCTTTTCAACCTCTCTCTTCTCTTTATTGAATACATTTATGGAGACGTGTGTGTGGCGCCGCGGGTCGGCTGATTTGATTCTGCGTGACTTCGATTGCGAGGGATGAAGAGGGAGGGGGGTCGTATCCAAATTCAGCTCCCGGTGCTCAAAGAGGCTGATGCGACACCGCGGCGCGCGTCTTTGTTCGTAATTGAGAGAAATGCATTAGTGGAGTACCAGCGTGGGGTGTTTTTTGTAATTGAAGTGGCACTGTGTTAGTAAAATAAAAAAGAAACACACGTCGTCTTGGTGGATTTGTGGTAAATCTGTCAAACCTGGAGCTGTAAACTGATTTATAGAGGCCTTGATTTTTATACATGATGTTTATTAGTTTGTTTTGATTTAATCCATTTTTCATTTAGTTTTGTTTCAATTTGCACATCACGCTTGCAATAAATGGCCAATTTAGTTGTTTTGTACACTTATAAAATAAGGGTTCTTAAAAGGTTTTTAAAAGCGATGCCAAAGCGGAACCAAAAACAGGTTCCCCAAAGAACCCTTCAAAGGTTCTTTTTTACCTTTGTATATTGCACTTAACTATTTTAGGGATGTTCTTCATGGAACCATACAGGTTCTTCGTGGAACCATACAGCCCTAAATCGTTCTTCTGTTGCATCGTGAAACATCTTTTGTAAGAGAGCAGCTGTAATTTTTTTTAAATCACCATTTTGCTGCAACACATTATTTGTGGTTTAGTGGTAGACAGAACGTAAGATTCTTTCTCTGTAAGCTTTGCAACCTGCAAACAACTTTCAGAAGTTTGTAAAGAATGCAGTATTACATAACTGTGTCCATATGTGTTCCTGTTGCTGGTAGAACGTGGTTAACAATCCCAGAGGCAACCTCATAACTGTCTCCTTCTCCATCTCATAAATCTGTGTATCGTAAGACGAGGGTTTGATCCCAGAAATACCTACTGATCAAATGTGTGTGTGTGTGAATATGAAGTGTGATCATTGACGTATGGTAAGCTTTGAGAACGTTTCTTGTTTTCGTAAAAACTTTGTCCCGCTCACTGCTTCTCTTTTCTTCTTGCTTAACACTCTCGGCCATTTTCCCCCTTAAACCTTAATCCTTTATGCTAGTGGGTCTTTCTGTTTCCTGTTGGAAGTCTCTCTCCGCGAGCCTCGCGTCAGTTAAACCACATTTAGGCTATTTTCCATCTGAAGGGTTGCCATTGCATTTCTTTGAATTACGGTTTTGCATCCCGCATTCAGGGCCTTGCATTCCCAGAGGCGTGTTTTTCAGATGTTAGCTGCGGGTCTATCAGATGCTGATCAGAGGATGTTTTATATTGTTCTTTTTCTTTGAGGCCAGTGCTACAATTTTGGAAGTTTTTGAAAGTGTATTAGCATAACAGGAAGCGGCGCGTGACGCTTGTGTAGCTTAACCAACAGGGTGGAAAATGAAACGTCTCACAAAGGTCTTTGAGAGATTTTTCTTTACTGATGTTTTGATGGAAACTGATATTTCAAAGACGCTATTGTACCTCCCGATACCATAAGATGAAATGAAAAGCCCATTATAACAGATTATTGGCTATTTTCTGAAACTAGTTGCGTTTTTCAGCCTGATAAGATTGTGTGATGAGGATGTAGGATGAGGTAATGAGGTCATTGCACATGATAATCTGTCTGAGATCTTAAAGAAGTTAATTTTATAAAAGCAAAATTGCCAGTTTATAATATCCCATTAAAATATGCTTCTTAGGAAAAGAAAAATGTATTAATATTTCTACAAATGTTGACATATTAATGTATGCTGTTTAAAATCATAGTAACAGGGTTGAAATTTAAGTTTGTCCTCTGATGAAAAAACAATAAGAAGATAAAGTGATAATAAACTGGGGACTCATTAACTTTTAACTAAACATTTACTTCTTGACAGGATCGTAATGATTGTGAAATTGTCTCTATCATTATTAATATTTGTTAAACAGAAAGTAATTGTAATATCATATATCAAAAACATTATTCTTAAGTTGTTAGTGGAACGTTTTAAAAATGTTACAGAATTAAAAAAAGTTTGAATAACATTCTTAAAATCACAGTGTCTAAAAAACTGGACTTTCTAGGACGTTCCTAGAACTTCATAAAACCATTTTTTTTGCTACTTAAAGGAACTTTAGTGAAACGTTCTTACATCTGAAATTGTGAGCTGTGTCGTCTCTAACTGTTCACTTACAGTTGAAGTTTAGCAGCCATTCTCAAAGACTTCTTCATCAATAAACGCTGTATTGGCCATCAGCTTCAGCCCTGCAGTTTAGCTTGTGATTTATAATCGCTGTAACAGCTTCTCTTTCAGCCGCTGGTGGAGATTAATCAGTCCTTACATTTAAAATCCAGCCGGGGCCAGTTTAAGGATGGACCCCGGCTGCCGGTCTCACAGACAGAGGGAGTTTAATTCTTACAGCAGTCCTGTGTGCTGGTGTTGTGGACGAGACT
>JBAJNP010000674.1:0-83387 GCA_036877545.1 Yasuhikotakia modesta | reverse complement strand
CTAGTTATTGTTATTGTTATGAAACATTAGTTTAAAAGTAAACTTATGTCTTCAAGCAAGTTTATTGTTTTAAGTTACCTATAGCAAACCATTACATATAAAAAACAAAAACATGTTTTGTGTAATGAGCTATAAATATTTGTAATTATGCTTAACCAACTTGTATTTTAGTAATTTGAAGTCTCTTTTGTGCACATTTTTTTGTTTATTGTCCTCACAATGAATGTTTGTCTAAAGATTTGTGAAAGTCAGGGAGCAGAAGTGTTCAGTTTGTGACATCTGGCCACCAGCCATGGCCTGTTATGACTAATGTATCTGTGTTTATGTGTGTGGTGGGGGGTTGTGTTGAGTGGGGGGGTATTGGTCTAATTTAACTTTATGCCAGGCCAAAGGAGTGGGTTGGTGTACATTAATTCTCTCTACTTCTGTCAAACACACACACATAACCTGCACTGAGGGAGCACATTACAACAACACCTGTACAAACACAGAGGTAAAGCCAAACTGGCATTACTGCTGTTAGAGAGAGAGAGAGAGAGAGAGACTTACCCCCACACTCTGTTAATTTGTACTGTTATCATTCAACAACTAATTTAGAATGTTTGACATAAATTATAATTATAAACACACACACATACACAAAAAAAACAGATAGGCCTTCATATAAGAGACTATGTACAGTTAGCCAACCATTATCACACATTAAACGTAAGCAAGGTCATTACAATTCACTAAATGCATTATTTTCTGTCATTATGTATAAAATGTCTTCCATCAGTTAATGTTTACAAATTGTGTAGTTTTTCTATTTTTTTCTATTGTGTAAATATATCTCTTTTCTCTTTCTCTTCTAAATATTTTTCTCTTGAATGAAGCTCCTGCAATGGTGAATGAAGCTCCTGCAATGGTGAATGAAGCTCCTGCAATGGTGAATGAAGCCGTTTTATTCACTCGAGCAGAAGAGGATTATGGGTAAAGATTAATGCCAGCACTATAAAACACCGTGACAGCAGTTTGGAGGGTTCTATGTTGTGTGTTATGATTCACAGCATAAACACATTTAACAAGCATTTTCATATTGTTTAAACATGTCTGCCTTAATCTGAAATATTACACTGACTCTCATTTTTACTCAAGCGTCCCACACAGTCCCACATGATGCTTGAGACGGTCCACCGTCATCATTAGCTTTGAAAAATAGTAAACAGCCAGCTTGGAGTTGATTTTCTTCTCAGCTTTCAGTAGACTTAGATGTAAACAGTTTCCACATTCGCACTCCTCTGAATGGCCAGTTTATTCAATGAAAAACCTCTCATAGTCTTGACTACAGTACCTGCCTTCCGATTTGTCCTGTAAAATTCACTTTCCTTCTGTCAGACAGTTTTCCAATACAAGGATGTTTTTATCGTGGGAAGCTCATAAAACACACTCCAGTAAAGACAGTGTGTTAAAGCGTTTACAGCAAGTGTTTTTAATTAAGGGGCTTTAATTTCCAAACAGAGATTATTGTTGTGCATTGGCAATGGTCTGCCGTATGGTCTGAATGAAGCAGTTTTGTTTTGAAATGATTGGAAAGTTACGTGGCTACGGCGAATGAGGCTGTTGGAACATTAAACTAGAAGTGAAATGTTCGATTTTAGTGCAGTGCACTGATTTATGTTTCCCTGTACTGGTAACAGTGTTGTTAAATGAATGAGATTCAAGCACAAAGACCTGTTGAAACGTTTCTCTTGTTTTTGCAGGACATATAGTTGTGCTTAAAATGTATACATTTCATTGTATTATTATTTCATCTATATCAATAATTCTTTATGATGGCGTATCAGAGGTGCATACATAAAAACACATGCCATAAACATATGTGGTTAATTACATTAATTATACAGATGGGCTCAGTTTTGTACATTTTGTCTTTAGTTTGAACAGAAAATGTATTGTTTAATTAAGGGAAAAATGTTTTAGGTGTATTTTTAGTTGCAGCTCAGGTTTTGGGGCCACTGTGTTTTTTGCTAAGACATTTGCTAAGTGTGACGAGTATCAGATTTACCTGAATCAATGTTTATCTCACTCTGCTTCTAAGCAAAATGTGTCACAGAGACTTACACGCTAGCACATCTCACAGGTCTCACCTATCAAATGATGTAAAGACTATAAACACCAAACCTGAGGTGATAAAAAGGCCACAGTCAGTTTCATTTGACCAGAGCTCTTCTGACTCAGCTCAATTGCCTCACCTGTCTAAACACTGCTTCATATTAACACATAAAGACTGCACAAAAAATGCACTGGTTTAATTGTGAACCTGGGACAGTTTGTGGGGGTAAAGTGTAGGAAAACAAAAGAGGCCTCTGAGCTGAAAATCTCTTCCCATATGCAGTTGCTGGTGTGTGCCAGAATGAAAGGTTAGAAACTGACAAGGAGAACTGACAGGAATTGTGGGTAATTACATAGTGCACCATCAGGCTGAGATGAGTGTTGAAAAGTAGCTTAATTTACCTGAATTCACCTGCATTACATTGAATAATTTGACTCTTACTGGATTCCTCACTGGTATTAACAAATATTTAGAGAGCGAAGAATATATGTGTGCTTTCTACATTAAACCATCTATTCAATTTGGTTTTGTTTTATTTAAAGCTGCAATTTATATCCTTGCCTCTTTATCGCCATCTCTGTTCCAAACATGAAATTGCTTGCAATATAAAATTTCTTAACCAGGATGACAAATTTAAATTTCACACATTTGCCATGAGAATAAGACACAAAGCCTTGCATCTACAGAACCTGGACATGAAATATAGTTGCTGGCAGAAAATGTTTTGTTTACAGACATAACGTGACATATTTCAAACTGACATTTCTTGGGAAACATGGCCAAACAGCTCTAATTATAAATCATTATTTTAAGCTTACTCCTGCAAATATATGTGGATTAAGTGGCTGTTTTAAACACTGATTTATGTAGTTGCGCTATAAATTATCTTAGCAGATTTATAACTATAAAAAAGTTAACCAAAACTTTTTTTGTTTAAAGTTTATTGACTATAATGCGGTATAGTTAGCAGCATTATTTTAAAGTAATGTTTTTAGTTGCATACTCTCTTTGTCTAACAGTCAGTCTGTCTGTCTATCTACCTATTGGTCTGCCCATCCATATATCCATTCAGCCAGCCATCATGCAATCACTGCAAATAGTGGCAGCATTAATAATGCCTAACTGTCAGTCTGTAGCACCTCCAGCTGTATAACTATATTTAACTGAGGTGACTATAAGCAAGACAGAGAAGCTTTGATTGAGATGATCTCCTGGCTTTTGGTTTTCTGTCAGGAATTGTGTTTAAGGCCAATTATTCTGCAGCATGAATCTGTGAAATACATCCCATCTTGTTCAACTTATTTTCTCGGATGATTTATGAAAATCATGAACGTTTTTTGGATTGTACACCCACCTGCCCTCCTGCAGAAAGTTTTCTTGAAAACATTTCCACTTGCAGGAACATTATATTCATTATTTTATGTACCAATGAAAAAAATCTTATCACAAAGCTCTGGTTGTTCATTTTATTGCTCGCTAAAACAGAAGTGCACACACACAAACAGGCAGGAAAAACTGAAAGTGTTTATTTTTGGCAGGTTAGATTCAGCCGTGTGTGTTTTGTCCCAGCTGCTCAGAGCCTGTCTGAGAGAAGCTGTTCAGAAAACTCTAGCAGGATCTTGATAAATGTGTGGAGCAAGTGCTTGTGGCGAGCTGTCAGTCACAAAGGGAAAGTTAAAACAAACCCTTTTCCATAAAACCACTTCCAGGCGGACCCGAGTGACCTTTCAGGTTTGTGGTCTTCTTTGAATTAGGAGGAAATAAACCCCACTTCCTAATGAAATTCTAGCTCATGTACTTGTAAGTGATAATAAACTATTCATGAGAATTAACAGCTTGTACGATTTTCATGTGATGACTTTCAGACTTCAAGAAGGACTTTGATGAACAGGTTTTGATCTCATTTTGTTTAATATCTGAGATTTTATTTCTCAGATAGATTTGCTATATGCAATATGCTAAATGCTGAATGCTAAAACAGTGCATTCAAGGTTTACATTTTCTTTGACAATCACAACCATGACCTTTGTGCTGCTAACTCTCTATACAAATTACAAAACCATAGTTGATTGGTCAAATGATTAGGCTTAGACTTCTATTACAAATACATTTCAGCAGTTAGGAGACAAGCTAGCATGTTTTAAAACCATCTCATTACCTTAAACTGGTGTCTCAAGCTAGTGTTAAGTTGTATTTTCAAACTGAGCATAAATAGGCATTTTTAAAATAAATATTAATAATCTAAATAGACTAAAATGATCTTCGTTCCTTATACATTTAACTTCACTAATTTCCATAAGCCATTTAAGCATTTCCTTGGTTGTGCTCTATTAACTAAATTTAAAATTTCCCATGAGTCACTGCATCACAGACAGTGTCTATGGGAGCGTTCTGTAGACACCGTCCCACTAGAGGAATTAAACAAGAGAGACTGCAGGGTATTGGGTTACTACCATGAGACAGCTGGTCCTGGGTGGGGGGCAGCTTGTGGTCTGGTTTGATTCTTTTTGAAAGTGGATAGTGGGTGATGAACTCAGAATAGATAAGCTGGGCTGTGCTGTAATGGTGAACAGACGAGCAAGGGTTAGAATGGCTCGGTCAACATCTATTTAACAGAAAGCAAACCATGAGACAGAACAGCAGATTAATATCTGGGGTTAATGATGTGTCTTAGAGTCACTAGGGGTTTAAGTGAGTGGTTTGTGAAAAGCTCTGAGTTAGTGGTTAGGTGGGTAAAGTAGCAGTCAGATGGTAGTTCATATCTCAGTCATGTTTTAACTACCACTGAAGGACCAAAGTCAACATTTGTGGATGTCTTTTGACAAACATATACTTTATAAAAGTAGCTGCAGATGTTAGCAGATTTAAAGTCAAGATGCATTTGTCCTTTAAATGTTGAAGCTTTGAGTTGAAATACAAGAATTACAGTAGAATCATTATTGTCATAGTCAAATAGTTCAAATAATTAGATAGTTACCCTTCATGGCTCCTTAATTGTTAACCTTAATAGTTCAAATCTTAAATGTGGCCTGCAAATCAGTTTTCACTTGCTCTGCTTTGTATGTGTTTACACATATAAACACATATAAACACATATACATGCATATACCTATGCACATAAATATATAACCAAGCTGTGCCACCAGTACTCTGTTTAACTGTTACCACATTCACTATAATGCCCCTATTGCTGTATATCAGCATGCTGTGTTTACTTGTATTTGCAGTTCTTAAAGAATGCCAGCAGTCCAGCTGCAGCAGTTTTGAGGGAAAGATGAGCAGCTCCCAAAAGTTTATCAATGCATCATCTTATAACTGTGCCAATATCTGTATGTAGTTAAAATTGATGGTTGCAAAAACATTTATATTTGTTGAAACTGGCTGACAATTGAATACAACACCTGGCTTGTGGGCCCCTGGGTTTGAAAGGTACACCACTTTTGTTATGGAAGATGTTTTTAGGTGTTTCACCACATAAACTAGCAGAGCATGTTCCCCTTCTTTGGGGGTGGAGATGTATCTCTGAAGAGCAACGACAGCATGCTGATTGGTTCATTTCATCAATCTCGCGCTATTGGTTTCCTAACCGCAGACCACAAATCATTCCTTTGGATGACAGGCCTCAATCCCTCTGTACAGTATTTGGTCTGGCCACACAGTGAATGTGGAAAATAGCTCTGAGGTGCAGTCTGCTTGGCTTTGCTTGGCTGCTGCACTCCTGTTTTTTTTGGAGACCAACGTTAAAAGATGAGTAGTCTGAGTCAGGGGCAGCAGAAGACCCAGAAGCCTTTGAGGAACTGACAAGGTTCTAAAGCCCATGTGTTGAACGTATAAACAGCTCCTCCAGTGTTTACGCTTTCCCAGCATGCACCTCTCTCTCCCACAGACGGCTCTGATCCAGACAGGAAGACGAAAAGAAAGGAAAAATAAGAAAGGAGAGACACAGGACATTCCAAAAACCTGAAACTGAAGTTCCTGTTATACAGAGAACGCAAGAGGAACTTTGTGTGAGACAGTCAGTTAGTTTGTGGACACATTTGGCAAGGCTGCTATATAGGGGCTTAGATTATATGACATTGGCTAACCATCTAGAGTGGAGATGGAAAATATGGAACCAATATTGTTCAGATCAACAAATCAAGAGAAATGAATGGATTTCCAGCTGCTGTACATATATGCTAGCTGGTCCAAATACTGTATGTCTTTCCAACAATTTAACAGAATGTTTTAATAATCAATAGATAAGAGCAGGACTAATCAAACCAGGCTGCTCATTCTCTGCATAAATTAATTGCATCACTGCATAGAAATTCATTTTTTTATATAAGTATTTTATGTATAGCATTACCTCAAAATTATTTTTCTAGGCCTACCCATACAACACTTCACCTCAAACTTACTCAAACACACTCACCTTGTGCTGCCATAAACTGTTTTAAAGGCAAATACACCAACTGACAAATTAAATAAGATCAACAGTAACCTAATAGTTTAACCAGTCTCCATACGTTGCAGAGATCTCTGTTATTTCAAATGTGTCTTTGTTCGTTTGCGTCAACGAAGTATGTCATTTTTGTGACATCTATGACAGTTGTGTAAAGAAATGGCTGTGTGCTGGAGTTTATATGGCACTTGGTGTTATTTACTGACAGAATGGAGTTCAATGATGATTCTGCAGACCACACAAACTGACACTTTGGAGAACATTTGAGATGTTTGAACAGTAGAAACCTATAATAAACAGAACCCTGCTTTATGGGTTCCATTAAGAACATAAAGCACTCTTAAAAGAACGGTAGAGTTCTTTACTATCACATTAGGCCCCTGTTCCTAAAACAGGGTTCTATTTGTCAAAGGAACATTTTTATAATCCACAGAACCTAAATCTGTTTTTTGAAATTATTATTCAAAAGAACAGGAAGAGAACCTTAAACCCATTTAATTTCTTTAATACATTACAATTGCTGTTTCTTGTTGTTTTATGTATATGTTTCATTTGATTCTGTCAATTTTTCAATGCTCTAATTCAATGTACTTTTACAGTTTTTCAATGCTCTTTTTCAGTTGGGTTTCAGCAATCACCATATGCATACAATGCAAACCTTCAAATCACACTGAGGGGAACAAATTCCTCTGACCCTGATTAGCTCTTCAAACTCCTGACCCCCTATCAGTCTGATCTCAGATCAGATATCCAGAGCTCCAGGAGCTACAAATAAACACTGAAAGGCTGTCGGGCTGCTTCAGTCGGCCTGGGTAACAGAGCCCCAGTGAGCCATTTGGACCTCTGTACACATTTGCCCAAGTTTAACTGTGTTTTTTAAACCACCTCCATCATTTGGAAAGGGTCTGGGGGGAAAGACTGCAAGCCATGCAGGGGTTTATTGGGCAGGTTCCAGAACTTTCATTTACTATTAGAAACTGTGGAACAAAGCTTCTGCATACACAATGTCTCTTTGTGACTGCTGATCTTGGATAATTTTTCATATATCCAGGATCATTCTGTGTTTACAAAAAACATATTACAGTTATTCTTCTTCATACCTGATGGGACATTAGGCATCAACCAAATCAGACCATCTTTATATATTTTTAAAAAACCCAATGTAACATCAGGCAGTGTTTTCTTAAGCTCCCACGCCTTGTTTAACATTAGCTTAACAGAACAGACAGATGAGCAGAAAAATGTCAAGGTTTGCAAAATCCCCTCTTTTAAGACTCCAAACTCACATGTGTCTATACTTTCTCTCATTTTCTCCTTCTCACTCTCTCTCTTTCTCTCTCTCTCTATATATGTGTATCTCTCTCTATCACTCTCTCTCTCTCTTAATATTAAAATATTAACATTTCCAAGCAGGTTTTTTAAACACTTCTTTGAATTGGTTGATTTGTTGTTTAGATCTATGTACCTTAAGACAGTAGATGCTTTTTCTACAAATGTTGGGTGCTATGACCTTTCCTGTCTGTTAAACATATTTTAACATACATCATTTTTTTTTTTAAAAAAAAGTGGAAATATCTCCAACATCTTCAGTTAAGGTAAAATTATCTTCATGGTGTTTTTTTTTTCAAATTTAATTTATTTGCCGAATTCCTGAGTTGTCCAATGTACATTAATGCACAGTATTTGGCATGAGTGTTCTCTGTGTTGTTCTATGTGTTAGCCTAAAAAATCAGACATCTGTTCTTTATCAAGTATATTATTATTTTTGTTATTGTTGTTATTGTTATTAATTTTGCATACTGTTAAACATATAGGCACATATTAGTGCTTAATCTTAAAGGCATTTTTGTACAATTAATTCATCAATTAACATTTGTACAAAATAATAAAACAAGAAAACCTGCTTTATTATTCATTCATTTATTCATCATCAGTTCTTAAAACATGAGCTGTTTACCATCACGCTACATTTCCTCCAACTCTCTCTGACTGTCATCGTGTCAGTTAAGATGTAGAGAAACCAGCAGGTTCCATGAGAGACAAGCACTGTGTCTGAATGTGTATGTTGGCCCTCTAATACATTATCAAACGGATCACTACTGCATGACATGCAGTAAACCCTAAAGCTGCCTGATGTTTACACATAATTCCTGAGCTCTATCTCTCCAGTGTTTATGTGCTATCTCTCTATCTTTTTATTTCCTCCCTGTGTGTTCCAGCTGCACAGCCCTCAGAGGAACCTAGCAAATACTTTCCATACCTCACCACAGCAGAGAGAGAGAGAGAGAGACAGAGTCTTGTTTTGCTTTAACATCTGGACAGAACGTGATGAGGGGTATTAATGAAATAGACGGATCTCTCTTCGGAGACTGCTGATGGGGAAAGAGTTTAGCTCAATAGGATTAACCCCTTGAGTTAAGTTCGTCAATGTGTATTTATTTGCCCAACTTTTCTCACTGATTGTGTTTTATGAGTTAAACACATGTAGCTTTGCTTTAAAGGACAATAAAAACTGTATGTGTTGCACCAAAATGCAATATGCATGACTTTGTGTTGCACATAAATGTTTTATTGTGTTGATCTGACTTGCAGTTTTGTGTTGTGTGTTTGTGTGTGTGTGTGTGACTGTCAATTGCATGTTGAATTATGTTGCGTACTATGCTACATAATATATGACTTACATTTGCCTGTTTACCGTCATATAAAAAACAAATACTTCATTTTGCTATTGGAAAGTAGTTTTGCTCCTGGCAGGCGAACACTATTAAGCAGTCAGTTATTTAATAGTGCACTTGAAAACCTGAGATGGTCAATTTCAAACTCAACTTCAGGCTCTACAGTAATGAGGGCAGCCAGATTGAACAACTCTACTGTGAAGCAATGGTTTATTGAAATCAGCCACTTCATACAGTGGCTGTGAATATATTGCCAGTAGTGCCTTTGCTTTGAACTAGTCAAATAAATGACACTTTCAATTTAGTCTCCAAGTGGTTATGACTTCCCTTTTTAAAATGAAAGGAGAAACCTTTGGAAAATTACATTGGATGTACGTTGTGGGGGTGATTGGTCTTACCTACTTCAATATAACAACTGTAAGACTATTATTATATGAAAAAAGTTGATATTGGCAGCCAGTCAGAATTAGGGCAGTAAAGTGCCGCATTTGCGGTATTCCCAGTTGCATGTGAGATTGGGTTTCTGAGCTTTATACCAGCACTGGACCTAAGACCTGAATCACCAACCAATCCAGATCAGCCAAATTGTTCACACTGTTCCTACTGAATGCCCTTTGAGTTCCTTTTTAAAGTTTCTTCTTACTACCTGCCCCAAGTGAATCTAAACCACACCTGACCTCATTTCTGGCCTAGCAAACACAGTAACACACTAGAGGGCTTGTGTATGTGTGTTTTTTAAAGGTACGATGTGCACAGTTTCACAGGGTGCTGTTTCTGTACTGTGGCACTCAAAACGTTTCACTGCTCATTTCAGAATGAGTGAGAAATGAAATCACACTCACACGTTTATGAGATTTCCTGTCTGCTGTAGGAAATTGCCAGCATGGGTTCGAGAAATGTGTGTGTGCTTGCTAGTTTAAGAACAGACAAAACAAACAACCCAATGGTTAATTAGTGCTCCAGAACAATTCACTCCTGAACGTTACATGTTGCTTGGAAGTGTTAAACCATTAACCACCTTTTCTGTGGAATAAACTTTGGGCACCAACAGTGGAAGTAACCTGTAAACTTTTATAAAGTTTTTAACTAGCGTTTTCTCTACTAAATAAGGCGCAGTAGTCTAAACTGTGCATTTTTTGAATGGCTAAAATAGCTGATGATAGTTAGACTGAGACATATTTGAAAAACAGTGCCAAATGGTCTGGAAATCACTTCAGGGACTTAAACAAACTAAATGCATTTACAGGTGTACATCTCCAACTAGTGCCACACATGTGTGTGTTAAGAGGTTGTGGGTGTTTTTAGATGTGACCCGCGTCATGCATGGTCGCCCTAGTGTGATTCACTGTCTTTTGAAACACTAGACTGATTTCCTCTGTATAGACGTTTGCTGTGGTCTGCCTGTTTTACTGAGGTGTCTTCCTTCCCCTCTTTGAACTTTTATAGTCACCTAAAACATTACTCAAAAGTCACAAAGTAAAACATCCTGAATAAGGTGTGTTTCAGTGGGGGAGTTCTTGTACCACTAAGTGCCCTTAGCCTCACATCTCTCTCTCTCTCTCTCTCTCTCTCTCTCTTTTCTTCGCCAATTCTGGGCTTTGTGCCAGACACCTTACAAACAAAGATATGAGAACCATTTAATCCAGGTCAGGAGAAAACCTGGTAAAGATTAAATTCAGTTTCCAAACAATAACACCTCACGAACAAAACACAAAAATTCTCGGGATAATAATTCCATTTATTCCAAAGAGCGACTGCCTAATATTTGAGACTGTCCTAAATTCCTGCCTTGCCTTATTGAAAATTGATTTCTTGTTTGGTCCATCTCACTTTACACAGTAGCCGGGCCACTGTGGAATTCACCTTGCCAATTGTAATTTTGAGAAGAGAGGTTTGTTTGTGTGCGGTGCCGACAGTAGGACAGGACGAGAGCGGCACAGAGAGAGTTCTGTTTTCCGTTCTGGCTGTTCAGTACAGGGTTTGAGGGTTTGGGCTCAGTGAAATAGCCACTCTTCATTTTTGTTAAGATAAACTGCAAAGTGGAAACTGAACATGTAGGGGATTTGTTTTTGGAAGAGCATTGGCCTGGCCACAGCTGGTAGGTGTAGACATGTCATGTGTTGAAATAAATGACATGGTGACCTTATATTGACTGAAGTTCTTTAGCTGCTGTTGAAATTTGATTAAATATTATAAATGTGCTAAATGCTATTTAAAGAGCCATAACATCAATATGCATTTTGTGGCTTTGACTTCACATCCGATAGCTTTGAACCCACATGTAAAAGTGCTGCTAAACAATAACTACCAGCCCAAAACAGAATTCTTGCACTGCACATGGTTTGAACTATGTAATGTAAGTTTTAAACAAAGTCTGCTTTGTACTGTAGTTAGGCTGACTGGATAACAAACACAACATGTGCCAAAATTTAGCTGCAATTTTTTGTTTCACAATCTGGTTCATGTTGTAGATGCATGGTTGTCATCACAACGCTTTTGTTACAAGTATTTAGTGTGGCATGAGCATGTGTTTGTTCCATGAAAAAGCTTTCAGCAAAAACCACAGCATTTACTCTCTTGCCTTGAGCTAATCTTGTTTCACTTAACTTCTTAAGCTAATTATCCTATGGAAAAATAAAAAATACTCTGACAAAATGCTGTATATTTCCACTCTCAGGTCTTAATGTCTGCATAAGGGCTGTTTAAGATTATCACTGCACATATATGGCCAAAATAAATCATGGTAACAGTAATATTTAATTAAATATTAATACAAAAAAAGTAATACAATTGTATTCATTGTTTTCTCTTTTTGGCCAATGAATCACACTTGCATCAGTAAATGGAGGCAGACAGAGTTTGCAACCATTGTGGCTCTAAAGGCAAGATTTTAAACCAGTGCAATACTACCATCTACAATGCTGGAGTGTCAACAATTAAAGCTACTGGTTCTGAATTATTATCATATGTGCAGTATTTATAAGCAAGGTTAAAAGACCAATTCCAGTATATTATGCCAGTATATTGCGAACCCTTAGTCTGAAAGTGTGTGAGGCATGTAAAAGTCTATTAAAACATTGAACTACTCACTGGTCCGCATTAAAACAAAGCAAATCACGGTTAACGTTTCAAGAGCTGAAGAATGATAAAACGCTGCCCTCTTTTGGACATTTTATATACAACGTTTGGACATTTTTGTTGTAAAAAACTTTGTCAAAGTTCAGTGAGACTGTTATGACAACAAGCTTCATTAAGTGAGTTTTGAACAGTACTGGATACTCTATAATTCCCCACTAGATTCCCACTAAGAATTGGCTGGCAAACTGGCAAATTTTCTAAAGGAAGAAATCTGATGTTTTTACAAAATGCCAAGGCTTCAGTCAAACAAATTGGTTTTGTTGTGGAATGTTCCTCTTGGTGGAGCTCCAGTCTGAATCTGAAGGCAGTTATAATTTTACTAATCCTGAAGATTATATCTTGGCCAGCAGACGCTTCTCATGTTCTCTCTATCAGACACTAGCCAAAACAAGCCTCATATTATGCATGGGGAAAAACATCTTACATCAATTGACTATAATTGATGGGAATAAACTGTGCAGCACTGTGAAAACAAAGGCTAATCGTTGAAACAGTTGTTATTACTTAAACCTTTACACATGCTTAAGGTGTTAGGTTTATGTGAAAGGCATTTATTGAGAACACATAGAATATGAGCATAAAATAATTGTTATATGATAAAAAAGAAGAATTTTAAACCTGGTTGTGGTGTTTACAATTATGCTGTTGTAAGCCAAAATAGATGTACTTCTATAGATATCGGACTGAAACAAATGGTGATGTTATTTATATATTTAGAGATATTTACTTTTGACTTTTAACTAAACTTTGATTGTAAAACTTTGCTTAACCAATTTTAATGTACATGACTTTTTGACATTACTTAATATTAAGCAATAGATAATTAACTGTTAACGATATTGTTATTTTTAAAACAGCTATATAACATATTAATTCATGTATATTAAAAATAAACGTGTTACCCAAACTTTCACTCTGTGGAACGTTACATTTGGCTATTATAAGTATAGTAGCGTTATTCTGTGTCTATGGTGATGACGCTTTAAGCCAAATTTCTGTTTTAATGTACAGGCCTACGACTTTAAATCGCCTTAATAAATGTTAATAAAACATTTAATAAAACTTAATGTTAATAAAACTTAACATCTGTCACCTTAGGAGAAAATAAGGCGAATGTGTGTGCGTGCGTCTCACCTGAGGCAGAGGCCTCAGCGCGCCGGAGCGTTTGCGTGTGTTACTCAATATCCCGGCATGCACCGCTTTATTTAGCGTTGTATCTCCGGGAGATGAGAGACACAGCCCTCTCTGTGTCTGCCCCACCGAGGAGAATCAAAACCACGAAAAGCCTTCAGATATCAGATCTAGACACCATCTATAGCGATATATACTGTTTCTCAGTTTGTCTTTCAGGTAGGTGTCCGCTGGGTCGTTTAACGTTTAATGTGCGCAGAGGGGCTGATCGCATCCTCGGCTGCACCTGCAACTGCTGGCCGCTGCAAAACAAGAAATGTGATTCATGTTAAAAAGCATTGCAATAGAAAACAACAGATTTATGAACATGCAATGCCACATATGTTGGTCGTTGTTTGCTGCTTTTTGCGTATTTAACCGGCTGGTATTATCGGTGGGCGATTATTGTGTCTGCAGTTGTTAAAGTAACTATGAAGAAGGATGTAATAAACCGCAATCGGGTTGTCAGATTAAACTAACAAAATAGTGTCATTGAATTACATGTTATTTGACATTGAACGTGTTTATTTAAGGAGGTGTTGAATCTGGTACACATTGCGTTTCAGCTCATTTATGTTTGTTAATATGATATCTACACTATTAACTTGTCGTTTACTATAACTCTGTATTTCAGTTTCAATAAGTTAATTCTTAAATAGTGTTAAGCTTTTATTTAATAAGTGGTTAAAGTTATTTGAAATCGCGTATTGCTTGTAAACATTGACAGGTTCATTGTTTTGGACACGTGCTTTTGCTTTGTTCATAGGATTTCAGTATAAAGCTGGAGACCCGTTGTGTTTTGTGGTCTTTTGAATAATAACGCCTTTAAATACGTTTTATTAAAAAATAAGTGGTGGTTTATGTGCGTGGCAATTGTTGCGCTCTCCGCAATGCAGGTGCTGTTTGTGATCCTGCTCATCCTTATACTCACGTGCGTGTGTTGATGTGCGTCGACCAATAAGATGCCGCCACGAAAAAATCTATTTTTGTTCTCGCATTTTTTACCATATAATAAATGTTTTCAATGTTATAGTAATAACATTGGATTGTATAATACTGAAGCGTTGGTAACAACTTCCTCTGTATCTCAGCACTGTTGTGCATCATGTGTCATCACACAAGCTTACATCGCACACTGTGTAGTGGGTGTGACATTAGGGTTGGTCCTCTCTAGAGCACTAGATGTTGGTTGTGTGTGTGTTGGTTGTAAAGTAACTATCTGGGCCAGAATGTAAGTGGTGTACAGTCTCCTATAACGCTGCAGCTCATAGATTATTCATGAAAAGGAGGGAGAGAGAATTTGGAGGACAGGAAAAAGAGTTGTTAGGGGTGTGAGGAGGACAAAAGAGATGGTATATGAAGATAAAGGAAGGACTGAGGACTAATGTCAGGGGGATTCTTTGTGTCTCATATGGAGCAGGGTGGGGAGGCCTCACTCACTGACTGTAGGGACCAGAATCAGTCAGACCAGAGCAAATGTCTATCAGCACACAAATAGCTCCGAAACAGGAGACATATGCCTTGGATAATCACTTCTGAAGGATGGTCGATGTTTCCGGTACATTTGTTTATGGTAAGCAGATGGATGCAGAACACAGATGGTGGAGATGTTTTGATGCCCACTTTAATGCACAGATATAAAGCTTGTTTATGTTGGCATGGTAATGTATGTTAATAATTGATTTGTATAGCTATTAATCATTATAGACTTTTATAGAATGTTTGGATAAGCTAGTTTACAGTATAAATCAAATACTTTAGGTTGCCTATTGTGTTAAAAAGTTTCAATTTTTTTGGTCATGATGTCATCAAATATATATATATATATATATATTTGCCATTTACAATTAGCAAGTATTGTAATGCTTTTGGTGACAGCAATGTAGAAACATTATAGCGTTTCTTATTATAATAATCTAGGTAAATCTAAAAATAGTCATTTTGATCTTGTGATGTAAAGTTATGATGCCATGTTTGGTACGGGAAGCTCTTTTGTTTCAAGAAGTGCTTGTTTAATTTTCTGTGTATGACATCAGCTTATCATAGACATACAATCTCCTCTATGTGCTTTGCTTTTCATTATTCATAAATTATTCATAGTTGTTTTCCTTCCCCATAGAGCCTGGAAGTCTCTCTCTTTCTGTCTTTAAGTAATGGAGGTCATCAGTCATCGTCTTTTTTAGGTGTCATCTTCAGCATTACCAAACAATTATTAACCACTGTAGCATTGAGCATGAAAAAGTCACTCTCTCTGTGTCTGTATGTTGTGCTCAGAACCAGAGAAGAGATCAGATGCTTTATAAAAGACGATATTAATGCTATAAGTATTTTAGTATGCATTCATTTAGTAACTGTTTAGTATACGTTTGAAAGTGTTCAATTTTTTGTCCTGTGGGTGTGGCCACTTCAATTTAGATTCCGCTTTGACATCATGTGGGGTGTGGCCAAGTTAAATAAACAGCCCACTTGTGATTTTCAAGACAATTCTTCCTCATGTGAGAGAATGTATGAGTGGAGGAAAATGGAGACTGAGCGAAAAAGAGAGAGGACACATGAGGAGGGAAGAGAGCAAGTGAATAAATAAAATAGAGGGGCAGAGCCTACTGGCTGTCTTCTGTGAGCCGCACCCAAAGTGAGCATCGATTGACATTACTCATTTATGCTCATATGTGTTTCATGAGCTCCACTAACTAGCAGCTTAACTCAAAACCCCCCAAAAAACAACAACAGCTATAAAACCATGTAAATGTAGCATTTTTGTTGTTTTAGAAACTGGTTTTGCTAACTGTGTCATCTTTATTGTTAATTGGCTACTTCTTACACGTTTATCCTGGTCTCATGAGGATATGTGTAGGCGAAAACATAAAAAAAGTGCAAATTGCAGTGTCAGAGTAAATGTCTTCTGCGTGTCACTAAAGCTGGTTTTGCAAAGTGCAGAGCATTGCAGATGAGGTTAAAAAACAAACATGACAAATGATTTTCAGTTTGTCAGATTTTCAGATTTCATTTTCCAAGATCCAAGACCTTCCAAAAAGTAATTTAAATGAGACCACAGCAAAATCTGAGCTTACAGTGCATTCAAAAATTTCAAGTGTTCTAAGTCACCTTTGTATGAGGATCAGGCTTAAATCTAAGTAATGATTCGAAGCTATTTTATAGCATAAGCCACACCCCCTTCCAAAACACAAGAACACATAAAGCTTCTCTGCATGAGCAGGGATGTATTCAAATGTATAGTTTTGTACAGGCAAGTAGGACATATAATCATTGCATGTAGACCTTTCTAGCACAACTAGTGGTCCCTTCACCTTGGAAACTGCTGTCATTTGCGGTCTCCTGAGGCATTCAATACATTCTCTTATCTCTGTGTATTCTCTTCGTATCTTGTTTCTTAGACGGACTGGATTTGTCAGTTTTATTCTGGTGCATTATCAGGCAAGAAGAAAGTGTTCCCAGAGGAGAGAGCATGCCTTAAAACTATTTCTGTTAATATTTCAAACTGCATATGAGATGTGAGCAGGTTTTTTCACAATATCAAAGCCTGTTTTAAAATGAAGTATTAAATCAAAGGTTTAACCATACGTGGATGGTTGTGGGTGTATAATTATATTAGCTTTAGAGGGCTGAGAATAGGGTGTGGCATAATTTTACCTCATGACAAATGGAACTTGTGCTGTTCGTAGCTGTGATTGTCTTTTGCCCCTCTGCGCATTATTCTGAAGAATTCCTGTTAGAAACAAGCAACTGAAGTTTTATTTTATTGCTTTTTTATGGATTGCTGTGGGATTGTGTCACAATATAATGTAGGTTTTGCACAGGGGGTGTTATTACAGCAAACAGACAACCACTGTATAAGCACAGCTTACAGTTTAATACAAAAAGTAAAAAATTAAAACCTAAATTTGGTGCAAAAGAACCTTGACTGAAATTACACACAGAGCTCATTGTTTATTATTTATTTAAGGAAAACTATTATCCTTAAAAAGAGCGCAAGGACAGATGGTGAACCCTGAGCAGTGCGGTGTCTGTGAAAAACTCCCTAGCATGACCACCTCAGATCAATGCATCTCCACAGACTCTCTCCTCCTCCTCATCTGAAAGGCATTACGTAATGTCAAGCTATTATGGTGTCATTAGCTAAATATAGGCTCTTTGTCCTCTCAGACACAGGAACGATCATTGAGATGGATTGTGACATCAGGAGTAAACAATTTAATTGCAGGAATATGCATGTGTGTGTGCTGGTGTAAGTGGTTTACAAGGACAAAAATGTGCATAATGATGTGTATGTACTGCAAATATATTTTACATTTACTAAATATAAAAGGACACTTTTTGTGTTCTCATAAACCAAATGACTGATAAAAAATTTTATAATACAAAATATTGGCAAAAGGTTTCTGTGAGGGTTAGGATTAGGGATGGGGTTAAGGGAAGGGTACAAAAAATGTAATTTCCACAGTGTAAAAAAGTCTATAACGAGAATCAGCCACATGTAAGTGTGGGTGTGTGAGACAGAGAGAGAGAGAGAAAGAGAGAGAGAAAATGAAGTTTAACTCTCACTATGGCTGTCACTCCATTACATTGATCCATGAGCAAACATGTCAACTGTCGCTTTATCCAGCAATGTTTTAACTCTCACATAATTACACCGTTAATGAAATGTAACAGTTTGATCTCACAAGCTAATAGAAATAGACTTCTATTTTAACTATTGAGACAGTTTTAAAGGTGTATCATATCAGCTATAGCACATTAACTCTTGTTATGTCCTAATTAGAAGAAGTTTAATCATTAGCAGCCATTTTTACTGTAATTGAGCCGTAACTGTCACAAAGCTGTCTGGTAGTGAGTATCGGTCGGTATATGTGATCAGTATTCTCTGTGCTTGTATTCACAGGTCTCCTGAGGCAGTGTGTGTGTGTGATTGAGTGAGTTTATCTATACATGTGAGCGTGACCGTATCGCATCATCATGGCCTCGGTAAGTGAGACATTGGAGAATCAGCTCCATAGTGCGCAGAAGAACCTGCTGTTCCTGCAGCAAGACCATGCCAACACGCTGAAGGGCCTTCATTCTGAGATCCGCCGGCTGCAACAGCACTGCACAGGTACATACGCGCATGACACGCATGAGCCAAACTTGCAGCGTTTATAGTACAGCTGAACTGCTGCTGTCTGCTAAATTATACATTTGTGAAAGAAAAGTATTCATATTTTGACCTTATTAAACAATCAAAATACTGTACACATGCACATGCATTAATACAGTAGAATCCCATTGGTTTTTGCAGCATTTTTAAAATTAAACTAAATTATACATTTTGTGATTATTATACATTTTTGTGACATATTAACTGTGGTAATAGTAGCCACTGAGTATTCTGCTACTGAATTTAAAGCTCCAATCCATGTCTATTTTGGTTAATAAGAAATGAAAAATCAGTTATCAAGCAAGTAGATAACACATGTTCAAAAAACTCCTTACTTTTCCCCATAATTTGAACTGTTGGGTCTAATGCCCCAGGCTTCAATTTGACTTCAACCTACTGAAAGAAAAGTATGTAAAGTAAATGTTATACTCTAAACAGAGATGGCGATAGAGAGGCATGTTTATATTCCAGCCTGCTGCTTTATCCCCATATGACTCTGTGTTTCTGTTTCTCAGGTGATGCCTTGTGTCAAGTGATCCTCAATGTTGTCATTTAAAGGTAGAATGATGCTCTGTGCTGCCAACCTAACATTTGATCTCTCTCTGTCCCTGTTCGATCCCTGTTCTCTTTAACAGATCTAACATATGAGCTGACAATGAGGAGCTCTGATGCAGGCGGTAAGACTTCTCACACACATTTGTTCACACGGAGGTCAGAACAATACAGTTATGCAACGGGATCCACTGTGTGTTTGTTGTTGCTAGGATGCCGTCGGATAGCTTCCTAAGCAAACTTCCACCTGTTATGAGAAATCTCAAACTGACAGACAGATATACATATAGTACCACCACAGGAGGAATATTTAGCAGAAATGCTAAATAAATATTTTAATTCTTTGTTTTTTCTTCTTTTTCTTTCACACAGTCAGTGCTAAATTTGCAGCAGTTTGTAAATAAGACTGAAGGAAAGAGAGAGAGAACTCTGCCCTGCTATGCACAGAGACTGGCACCCACCCTCCATCCCACCCAGTCTGTATAATATATGCTGGTAGTTTAAGCACGGCTCAAATGCAAACAATGCACTGATGAGTTACTGTAGACCTCTGACTGCCCAAGACCATGTGAAGTTACCTCTGTTCAACACACAGTTAAGACTCAAATGTTCTTATGTAACACTATTGTTAATTTCATTACTAGATTAAAAGAAAGATATTCCTTAAATATTTTAAGGAAATAGAAGGTAAGAAATATTAGCACACTTATTAGCACACTTAACTGCAGAATGCTGAGGCAAACCAATCAAAATATACATTCCAGTGAGCCATGCATTAATACTGTAATTCACTGGTTAGTTACACACAGTAACGTAATGTGTGTATTGCTGCACACACAGTTGTTTGTGTTGTTGCGCAAGGCTGATGTGAGCCAGATCACTGTCCAGCACAGGAAATGAGATTATGATTGGCCAAACTAATACAGCTCTAATGCAAAAGGTTAATGCATCCATAACCTGCTGACTGCACCACAGTCTCAGCTACTGCAGATCTACACAGTCATGCTCCTAACAATAGCCGTAAAGTTACAGACACAACACTAGCAACCACACAAAAGCTTCTTTTTAATATATATAGTCCCATTGAACCAATCACACAAGAGGCTTTTCCAGTAAGCACCAGATATTCTCTTCTCTTTAAAGATTAAAAATCACTCTTAATCTGACAGCTATAGTCAAACAATAGAGAATGTTTTTAGGCTTAAAACTGGCTCTGAAGTAGAAGCTTCACTTTCATTAGACCACATGCCTGTTTAAACCCAGATTATTACACTCATATTTTAAATAGAGTGACATCTGGTAGCTTTTGGGAGGGGCGTTGTGAAAAATCAAGTATGCTCATAACATTTTGAGATGAATGCACTCTGTCTCACTGAAGCTGTGGCTTTGACCTCAGCTGGATGTGCTGAAGTGTGTTGCATGAATGTATTATGGATGTCTGACTGGGTTTGTGTGAGGATTTGATGGTGACCTCATTAGCTAATATGCTCATTGCTAAGTGGTAATGAGACAGTCAGGGAAAGAGGGAGCAATAGAGTCACTCTTCTAAGCGAGTGAGTCAGTCTCCCAAATGAGCTCATTCTACATGTCTAGTTTAATAACTATTAGATTGATCACATGGAAATGAGATCTTTAGTAATACAGGTGAATTGTACAGGATGGATTTAATGTAGGAATCTGTTTAATTATCATAAACTTGTATATTTGCATTTTGCTGATTGTGATTCACTTGATTGTTTTATTTGCGCTATTATTATTTTACTTTTGTTTTACTTTGCACTGCACTGAGAGAGAGAGAGAGAGAGAGAGAGAAAGAGAGAGAGAGAGAGAGAGAGAGAGTAACATTGTTGAGACTGCTGGAAAGCTGAAGGTCAGTAAAGACAGACAACTATTCCTACAACCTTCATCTCCATTAGTACAGTAACATGAGATAGGATCTTTCTCCACTGGCTCTGTCTCACTGTCATTGACTGTGCATACAATCTTCTGTTCCCATTTCAGCCCCTCCCTGTTTTGTTGCCAGATGTGGTTTTAACATGCAGCCCAATCCAAGACACATATAAGGCTAATATATTTTCTCCCTGTATATGTGTTTTGCTTCCAGATTACCACATCAATACAAAAACGTATAGCTGGTTCAAATTTATCCTTGCAACTACAGCGTATATGTATCCAGCTAAATTCATGGAGAAATCAATAGAATCTATGCTGAGCTAGGCATAATGAGCTGTTCTCATAACACTACAAATGCTTTCTGTCAGAGCCTAATGTCTGGTTTTGAGGAAGGTCTGAAAGAGTTGCTAAATAAGAAAAGGGTTTGATGTTTCATAGCCATTAGCATTTTCTCAGGGGTAATTGGTTTATTGATATCAGTTTCACAGCTCACCGCTGCTCTCTATAGGCTAAAGGAGAATATTTTGCCAGATTGCAATAATGTATTTTTTAATTATTTAATTATATTGTTTATTATTTTTACACGCTGTTCTTATTTTAGATTTTTTATACAGGAACTCTGTTCCAAATCCTAATGAGCAGAAGTTGGTTAAATAAGTTTTTATTGGTTAATTTAACCAATTAACTTAAAATATTATATAAGTTAATAAGTTGATAAATATATAATATTATCCCAAGGTGGCATAATTGCCTTGGAATCGCATGTAGAACTTTATAATGAGTTGATGCTATGTATATATGTCTATAGCATCAGTCAAAATAAAGTGTATTTTTCTCTCCCTCTCTCAGCTGATAGTGAGGCCCGCTGCAGAGAACTGCACCAGCGCTGCGAGGAACTGGAGGCTCAGCTGAAGGCAAAAGAGCAGGAAAACACAGAACTCCTGCGGGACCTGGAGCAGAAGAACGCCATGATTTCTGTGCTGGAGAACACCATCCGCGAGCGAGAAAAGAAGTACCTGGACGAGCTAAGGTTGAAGAGTCATAAGTTGGCTGTGCTGTCTGGAGAGCTTGAGCAGAGAGCCAGCACAATCGCCTACCTCACCTCCCAGCTACACGCTACCAAAAAGCGCCTTCTTGCTGGGAGCGTGGCAGGCATGAGCCCCTCTGTTAGCCCTGTTGGCTCCTTTAGGCCGACCCCTCCACCCACTCCTGCACCTTCTGGAAACGATAAGGACATCCGCCAACCCGAAACCCCTCGCAGACGCATGCGCAAAAGTCTTTCGCAGCCACTGCACTCCGAATACACAGAGCTGTACCGACTGGGTTCTGCAGACGGCCGCAGGGTAGTACTGAGAGATACGTTAGATGGCATGCCAGATCCCACCCCATTCCTGCAGGCCAGAGAGTCCGCTGTCCCCCCAGAGTCTCAACCAGTGGTGCGGGAACGCCCCTCTGTAATCCCACCCATTGTTTCTTTGGCCACACCCCCTGCGCCACTCAGCCCCGCCCACATCCCAGTGCCCCCGAGTCCCAGGAATAGTCCAGCACGCGAGGGGCCTCATTCCCGTGCTAATGCACATATAGGAGTAGCACATCGAATCCATCGCTCACCCTCAGCCAGTGGAAAAGCAGCCCGGTCACAGGCAGAGGTAGAGACCCTCGCCGTGGACCAAGTCAATGGAGAGCAAGTGGTTCGCAAACGCTCAGGCGCAGACAGAACTGTTTAAGACTGATACATGCGCACATACACACATCTTAAAACACAAATAAAGTATATAAACATAGTTGTATTAAGACCAATGCAGTATGTGCAGAAGTCTTGGTGACGGTGAAAACACACAAACCTGCTCAAATCACCAACATACCTCTGACAGAAACACAATAAAGTATGAAACGCATCAGCCAATATACCACAAATTTAAATTTAAACTAACAAACACAATCGCACAGCTCCACCCCGGGAGACGCTGAACAACACACTATCAAATGAACAAGGATTATTTAGACAAAGACTGTTAGTGAGGGAATATAAATGTGTTTCTGTGAGAAAGATGGAGTGTCTTTTGAGGGCAGAAAGAGCTTCTGTGTGTCCTGCTGCTTTTTATGCAACTCTGAACAAACGAAAATGACTTTTGTTCACAATCACTTTAATAACATTTTAATATTTTTGTCTCACTTCAGCTGAAAAGTGAGCATGCCAAATATTTCTTTCTCTTGCTTAACTGACATCTTCTGTTTGTTGTTTTGCTCTGTTTGTCTTTTACGTCTCATTCAGTTTAATGCAAAAATGCAAAACACCACACACACATTTATTGCCAAATTCGTCAATGCCTGCTGATTTAATGCGCTCTGATGCATATTCATATCTACTCATATTTATTCATGAGCACCGCAGTGATACTGGAATCTACTTAAGCTCTTCTCACTTATCTACAGGCTAATGTGAAGAGTCTTGATGCTCCTTATTAAACACCTCCAATAAAAAGGGTCTCATTCACTTCTATGCATATTAACATACTAGCCGTTTACATCAATGAACATAAACAGAATGAATATTAATACTTGGTGTTATGTACTGTTTAGGGTTAAAGAAAACTGATTTTTTAAAAATACTCTGTTACATAAAGCTTATGTAGGACTAAAGTCATAATTACATTAACAAAATATATGTTAACCATTGCTCACTTTTGTGTTTGGTAGCAAGTTAAAGTGCGGCTACCAAAGTCTGTCAAGAATATGCCTGGAAAAGGAAAAATCTCATTGTCATTTTGTTCGTGAGATTCACACTAACGTCTGAGTGTTGCATAAATTCTTAATGCGTACATTTGCACTAACTCAACATGGAGTGATTTTCTAATAAGGTCTCTAATGGGCTGGTTGTAATGTAATGTAATGTCTGCTCACAATGTGTGTTTCAGATTCTGTCTGTGCACCAGATCTTATAAAGTGCACAACTGCTCTCTTACCTAGATAGACAGAAATTGCTATCCCAGAAATACAGTTTATATAATTCTACTGTAATGTCATTGATACAAAATGAAAAATCAAATGTCAAATGTTTTAGGATGTATATTTATTATTTTAGCAGTACAAAAATGCACAGGAGGCAGTACAAGCAAAAAATCTTTTTGGTTGAGTGATTCTCAACCACTTTGGCTTCAAGGTCACCCCATTGTCACCAAAATAATTGCCCCCCCATTATAATTTCTACCCAGTTTATAATTGCAGATATTGGCATAACTAGAAATATGTACATTCAAAATTAGGATTCTAAAATTAGGATTCTATAAAAATGTTTAGCCTTTTTTAATGTGTTTTGTCACGTTTGTATTAATTCTAAGTCATCTTGAGGCCTCCTTGGAAGTTTATTTAGCCGCCCTGGTTAGTAAACACTGGTTTAAGAGAGTAATGTGTTTGGTAAAGAGCTCGGGGGGGTGAGGTAGACAGCACCCGAGTTCTTTAACAAGATTTGTTCTTAGTCCGACTAACTTTGTCAAGCTTTTAATAGTTTAATGTGATTTCATAAGCCTTGTTTTTTTTGGCTGTTCACTTGCATAAGTGGTAGGAACAGAGGCAGATTAAAACATTAAGAAGGTAAAACGTCTCAGAAGAAATGCTCAAAATGCTCGCTTATGAAGAAAATACATATGACACTATACAAGTCTCTTTAGATAATAAACTACTTAGTATTTTAAGTTATTAAAAAATATTATTTAGAGAAGGTACATCATGAAAAAACAACATTCATTAAAACTCTTTAACTAATCCTAAAACGTGTTCACAGCAAAAATAAATAAATTGTTCACATTGTTTATATGCCTGTGAAACAAATGCAACTGTCAATGTAACAAAATTTAAAGGGCAGCAACCATACAGGTGCCTCAGTAACAAAATTTCTGTTTTCATTTAGGCTTTAGACTTGCATTTAATATTTTATTTTTGTTAAATTAAATACTTTTTTTAATAAATAGAAAAAAAATCTGTGACAAAGTATCCCTATGACAAAAAGTGCCCAAGTAACAATGACATCACAGATCCAAAGACCAATACACAGCTATAAATGGGTCCAGCACTAGCAGCACCCATGTAGTAATCCATATCCGTCTCATTCCGGAACTCTTCTAAATGCCCAGCGCCATGGCCACCATAGTGACGAGGCCCATATCCATGTCCATATCCGTGTCCATACCCTCCGTAGCCGCCATACCCGTACCCATGACCGTACCCAGGCTGGGACAAGGAGCTCAGGCCATGGCCGATCAACATGCCCCCTAAGGCTCCAGCCGCAGCTGCTCCTGCTACCTTTCCTGCAGAGGAGCCTCCGGTATGGGAGGGGGGGGCATAGTGTGGTTGGCCACCCCCTGTTCCCCAGCCCACACGACCGGCACTATCCCCACCCCACGCACCTCCTCTGCTGACTCCACCACGCCCGAAACTTCCACCTCGACGTGACTGGACCACTGGGAACGTTGTTGTCAGGAGTAACAGGCAGATCATCAAGGAGAAGATTTGTGCAGACATGCTGTAGAAACAGAGGTCAGGAGGTCAAATTAAGGCCATATAAATGTTGATGTAGGAAAAGTATTAGATGGGATAGTCTCACAAAACACAGAGAATTTTGGATGAAGGGATGTCACATCAAGACTATAATATACTAAAATGTCTAGACTGTTCACTGATTTAAAAATCATTAATTATGTCATATTTCAAAGAGAAATATGTTTATATCCAAAAAGAAACTGTTTATTACCCATTTAATATCATACTATATTTTAATAGGCATTAAAAAATAAGTTCTCTAAAGAAAAATATGTAGAAAAGGCTGTTTAGATAATTAAAATGCCACATAAAATAAAAACACCATGTTTTGCAGGGTGTGTGTAATTTAATCAGGTTTTGTGTAGTCATCCTGCCTGTGAGTAAAACTCCAATATTCACTACAGAACATTAGTATGACTACAGAATCAGTCCATCACTAGAATAAGCTATACAGTCTTTTCATAATCTAGGCCACCAATCTGTGAGCTGGGCAGACATCTTAAGAAATACACATTCTTAAGATTCATATAGACCTTTATCAATAAAACTGTTGTTCATCAAGTTCATAAATGCAACACAAAGGCAAACATTGTTCATTCTTGAGATAAATATACCTTTAAAATAATGTCCAGACTATCAGAATTTGAGTAAAAGCTAATTAATATAAATTAATACTTATAACAATGTCTGATAGGAAATAAAAACTAAAATTCTATATATAATTTTACACTAAATATGTCTTCAATAATAAATAAATAAAGTCTTTATATTTTAAAAGACATACAATACATTTTATTAAATGACTGAATAAAATAGAAAATAAAAACCGTAAATAACAGATTTGACTTACATTGAACTTGGATCTCTAGGTGTGATACAATATTTCAGAAGTTCAGAACGACTGTCCAAGTTTTGTTTTTTCCAGCCTGCAGTGCTTGAACACAAGAGACTGTATGAGACAGAACACACACCTCCACACGTATACAGCGGCATTACCTGGCTGCTCCTCTTCCTCTGATTGGTCGAGTGGAATAAACCTCTTTCATCACTGACACAGAACTAGACATTCGCTGTAATCCAGCAACAGGATTAAGAAGTGTATAGATCTACCTTGACATTGGTGTTTAGGCCCTGGGGTCATTCTGTGGGTCTGTCATGTGGTCTCAGTGTGTCTGATGAGCTCAGAGATACTGGTTAGATAACTAATGAGTTCTGAAGTCATTCATTCTGTCATTCAAGACTTATTCAATTAGTTCTGAGGTTTATGCAAGGGTTTTAAATGGGTGGTACCGTGTTGTGGTTCTAAAGAAAGAGATGCTACCACAAATTAATTATTGTATATTATACAAATGTATAATATACAAATATACAAAACTTTTAAGACCAAAAAAAAATAGAAATTTGAGAAACCAGGAAATGGGAAATTTTGGTAACATTTTGGGATTTAAAAGAAGTTAGATCAAGTCTGCACATTTTAATAAATAAAATGACCACAAATTTGGGCTGTTTTCACCATTGCATCTTACCTTTCACATCTTACATCTTGCATCTTGTAAGGTTGTAAGATTGTTTTTCTAATGTTTTTAAATACAACATTAAAACATTATTTTAAGAGTTCTAGGAACATTTGTCCAGTTTCTTTGCTTTTAAGGGGGCAGTTTCTTGTTAATGTTAATCTTTTGTTAATGTTTCTTATTTGACTTTATTTGACTAATATTTGTTTAGACTTTTACACATAGTACTGTACAGTATATGTAGATTTGTACAAAGCACCACTCTGGCATTCTAGATATACATAAGACACACATAAATAAATTCAACGTGTTAAAAATATTTAGATGATAACATTTTATTTAAATATAATTACCATCATATCCTCAGTTTTACAGTCAGTAGCATTTTAATATAGATAAATTCATGCCAGATATCAACACAGAAATCAGTAACTGGTGTAAATGACAGTTGTCAAAATGTAAAAAATTAGCTTTCTTAGCTATTAAAAACATGCTGTCCTTTTAGGTACCCAAAATATTTACTAGTCAAACACACATTCAAACAGTATCAGATCCTACATTCCCCATTGTGGTGCGTCATTCTAATCTCAGTCATCCTTTATACATAGTCAGCATGTAGTACTTCATACACACAACTTACCTTTCTGGTACAAAACAGGTTAATTACCGTCTAAATGAGACGTTGGTCAACTGGAATCAAGTGCTTTGCAATCAGCTCACACTACAGTTAATATGTATATGCCTTATTTATGCAATATTTGCTGTTTAAACAGCTAAAGCGGTATAACAGGCTGGCTCAGAAAGCATATATTCTGAATACATCCAACATATGAAATGGATCAACCAATCACAGCTCAGTAAAAATTAAACAAAGGTCTTGAAGACATCTGATTTTATTCAAAAAAGGAGTTTTGTGGCTTTTTGTCCATGTGCTATAAAAGTCAAATTGTATATGCTAGTGTGCTCCCAAAATGTTTAGCAGGCACACGGCTGTCCTTAAAAATGAATGGATAAAAGCAACCAAAAATATTAATTTCTTAATAAAATATTAATCATCTTGCGCTACACCAATTTTTGTCCAATCAGATGCCTTTCTAGAATGAGCATTAGTTTCTCCCCCCAGTATCACCTGCATGCAATCATGGTTCATGGCTGTGATGTAACTAAGCCTATTAGCTACTTAAAACGAGGAATGAGCCCTGTGATCTCATTGGGTCCTATGACCTCATTGGGTCCCTATACAAATATGATACAATACCCAGCACTTATCTTTGTGACCTTGTGCTTGTCATTACAATTTTAATTTCCAGCCATAATTGGATCTAGAAATTTCCTTGGCTTAGTGGAATGTTCTTTTAAACTACTGTACCTGCATGTGATTTTCTGTAACACCAAATGATACAAACAATTCAAAGAAAAAAATATACAATATTTATATTGTATTACTATACAAGGTGTACCATCTATCTTCACTGTTCAGCAAATTGTCAATGTAAGAAATTTCAATTCAATGCACATTAGTGGTTTAGATGAAACCCATCGGAAAATCTGTCTAGCAGCCCTTTCATTAACATGAAGAGGGTGCGAGTGCTCAGAGAGAGAAAGATGTGAGACACTGAGTGCTAAAGGAAACATCAGAGGTGATGTATTCTTCACATACAAGTGGAACCTTCTGGTAAACACTGAAGCTGTTTCTCTATGATACATCGCATGAACTTGTATCTATTCAAAAAAGAGAGAAAGAAAAGAGTGGGGGGATTAAAAAAACTTAACCTTAAATGCTGTGACAAGCTAACATGTTTAACCTGTATTTGATCTCCAGCTTTTGGGCTCTTAAACATGTAAACAATTTTACAAAAGAACTGGTCAATTTAATTCACAACTTCAGAAGCTTGTTACTTCTATTAGTAAAGTATGGTTAGTATTACCTGCTTCTCAGCTTCTGCACCTCCCTGTCTTCCTCTTCCTGCAGTTTAGTGATGAAGCTCTGCAGGACAGGCATCTCAAATTTGATGTATTGCGCCACCTGGTGCAGTGGAGGGTAAATGCAGTAAGACCAAAACTCCAGAGATGTTGGTAAGGAAGATTATATCGATTATTTTACACGAAATATCTGACAGTACACTCACTTCATAGGGAATCTCTTCTCCCAGGTCCTGCTCCATCAGAAATATCCTGCAGACGTGCTCGCATGGTCCCTGAAGTATTCTCAGCACTAACGGGTAATCTGTACGCTTCAACTGAACCCGCTCTGAAATAGAAATGTACAATTTTACCTTTTATTGCAAATTACATGCAAATTTCAGAAGAAAATCTGAACACAGCTTAACCATGCAAAATCGACACCCTAACACAATTGTCCAACCTCAAAACCTGCCCAACTGGACAAAGTATATTAAATAAATAACTGTAGTATTTATTGTTATTATTGTGTTTTTATTTTTATTACTATTAAATTTAAATTTAAATTAAATAATTTTAAAGTTAATTAATTTAGGTTAAAATTTTAATAATTGTATTAGCATGTGCCACTGAACTCTAAACACTGAAGTTCTCTGTCCACTAGATGGTGACACAGTGTTGCCCAGTCAAGCCCTTTATTCCAACAGGTTAATTAAACAACTGCTGACCCCCGCTGGCGTGAACGAGGTAGAGGGCGAAGTCATCCGGGCTGTTCTCAATCTTAAACTTGTTCAGTAACACTCGCAGCACCTGTGGTGTGGTCATACAGCTGTTTATCCTGACGTTGGTAACAGAACCGTACGCAGGTGTGAACACAGCCGTCTGCATGAGGAGATAGAAGAAGAGTTTCAGTTTGAGACAGTTTGTTTGTTTTAGCATCATGGTATCAATTTCCATTTACTTCTATTATTGCTCAGCTAATAATATTTTCTATTCTCTAACCCCATCACCCCCTACTCCCATCCGCACAGCATCTTCTCAAGTTTCCCAACCTTGTGGTTGTAAAAGTGACCATTGATGGAAAATCGGTGCCTTCTGATTCGCCGCTGGTCACTAGGAGACCGTCTCCTGTCCCGTCTCAACACACCAGCATCACTTTTAGTTCTAAGAAGCTGAGAGGAAACATCGCAATTGTCTGCTGCAAAGACAACACAGAGGATGAGGTGTAACATGAGGATACAGTAAAGACAAACCAAGGCTATATATATTGTGGTTTTTAAATATAAATTGTACCATCGTCTTCTTCTTCACGTCCTTGTGTCGTGCCGTTACTTGAATGGTCCACTGGGGGCGTCACCTCCACCTGGGGCGGAGTCTGTTTTTGACCCTCCTGACTAAAAAAGTGGAACATGAAATGTTTCCATTAACATAAACATTCACACTCCACAGCAAAACACATCAGAATCAATGTGTTTATTATGGTTTAGCTGTAAACAAGATGTGTGTTTTAAGGATAAAGGAATGTAGGAATTTAAAGCCTCTAATTAACTCTGTTCAGCCCCCTTAACTATCTGTGATTATATGTATTATATTTTATAAACATTGAAAATATCAGGTGCAGTAAAATATGAGGTTATTTTACCGTAGATCTTTCACTAAAGATTTTAAAGTGTATTACATTCCGTATTATCTATCTTTTAGACACTAGTAATCATGTCATAGGTTATATAAGGCAGCACTATTCAGCACAGAATGTCAGCCAAATGCTATAACTGAGCTACTCTGAGAAGCAAGTTTCATCAGTGTCAAGAAACATTTACAAACATGAGCATCCACAAGCAAGAATGGTTCCTCTGAGCCAGAACGATGCTTTTAAATCTATTCCAGTCATAGTCTGCTGTGATATGCCAACAACAAACTAAACTAGATTTAAAAGTGATTCTGGGAACTGGCTGTTAAGATAACAGGATTTTTTCTAGCCCAAATCGAAACCATTTCTAAACTTTGACTTGAAAACAACATGTGTCAGATATGAATGGGTGCCAGTCTTGTGAAATTTTAATTTGTGATGATCAAATCCAAAAAAATGTGTTATTTATAAATATCACAGAAGACCTAAAGATTCAGCTGCTGGAATGTTAAAAGCATGGCCATCACAAGGATACAGTTTCTATGGTAACAAACATGAAACAAAGCAGGCTTTCAGTGTCTGTGCATTGATAGTATCAAGGTTATTTGAGTTTAAAGAACAGGGCTTTAAAAAAAGTGTGTGTATGTGTGTGTGTGTGTGTGCGTGCGTGTGTGTGTGTGCATGTGATTTATTGTCTGACCTTTGGTTGTCTAGGTTGCAGCCAGAGTGCCAAGAGGTCGAGGAGGGAGGTGGTTTGATTCGCTCATTATCATCCTGCATCTGAAGCCTGATTGGTCGCCGAAGACCCCACGAGATATTGAGAAGCCCTTCTATGATTAACTCCCCTTCTTCCTGTAGAAAAATATACATATATATAAACTTTAATTTTTGTTTATTCTGAGTTAAACTGACACAACATTTTAGCACCCAAGCAAACTTCATTTACAAGCACAAAAGCAGATCCACAAAATCGCCCCACACCATTCACATCCCCTCCAGTCAGAGACAGTTATTACTCCTCAGAGAACCGTGAATATTTGAGAATGCATAGAAGGGTCAAATACTACCCCAGCTTCCACAGGAAGAGCTGTGGACAAAGAGCATATAAACTCTGTCTTACCTCTCTGTGTCGCAGCTGCAGGTTCTTTCCTTCATAGCAGAGATTGTAGGTCTTTAAATAAGAGAGAATGTTGCTCCTGAGAAAGACCAACACTTCATTTAAAATCTGAAAAAGTAAAACTTACACATTGTGTCAAAGGGGGTGTGTCTTAAAATCCCAGTTTGTTGGTAGAATTTCATTGAATTAACTGACCAATGACATTTTTTGGAACTGAGTGAGCAAGTTCCAAACCTAAACTTTCTTTTTTCAATAGAACACAAAGGAAAAATAAAAAACGATGATGCTGCTGTTTTAACATACAATGATAATAGGGACAAAAACGTGTTCTGTCATTTGTGTTCTATGGAAAAATAAAATGATACTTGGTTTTTGGAAAAACAATAGTGATTTTTCATTTGATTAAAGTTTGTTTTGACTGAACTCCCTTTAAGATGTTAATTAGAGAGATTATACAGCTCCAACATTTGGTGTAAGATATAAACTCACTTGCTGATAAATTTATTCTCTCCAAATCGCACTCCATCGTTCCTGTCATCCATTTTACTCCAGCCACGACCGCATGGAAGGTCTCTGGAGAATGAGAGAGACAGAGATAATGCGGAATAAAAATGCTCCATTTCTGTTTCTTTATTTAACATCAAAGAATTCGCTTTCCTGTATGTAGGTCAGAGCGAGAGGAAAGTTATGAAAACAAAATGACAAGCCCTAAAACAAACAAGATTTGTGCATGTTTCAGACTCCTCAGACTGGCTCATGTATTTTTGATCTCATGATAAGAGACAGAGGCCTGTTCTAATATCAGACAAACCACACATAGCCAACAACTCACAGCTCAACTATTCACGAGGGTGTGATAAAAATAAACACATGCATCTACAAGCTAAAATTCAGAAATTCTGGGTAGTGAACAAATATAACACATTTAGGCATTTTCCTATCAAGGGTTTAGCTAATAAAATATAGAAGCATATATTGAGGTACTTGTCTTTCAGTAAATACCAGGTTAAATGGGGTTTAGATGGAGTTTAGCATGTCACAGTGCATGTTAACTTCTGCAACAGACTTATTAACATAACTTCTGCAACAGACTTTAGAATTCAGTGGTCATGTGGTAACTTCTTTAGAGAACTAAGAAAAAATGGGTGACAGAACACATACCATGTCTGAATTTTTGTTACGTTAATTAAATGGCAAAACTCTAGGAAGGAATAGTTCAAATTTAAGTAAATTTGTTAGTAGATAAATATAAAGTACTTAAAATTTTAGTAACAAAAGACAGAAATGATAAGCAGCTTTAACACAATGATCTTCAAGTCTGTTTTAAATCAGTAACGCTATGCTAAACTGTTAAACAGTAGCCGACAAATACCATCATGTTTGGAGGTTCCCCTGGCACATAACCAACTATGCTACTGAAGACTTCCTTCCTAGCCAGCTAAGGGACGAGGACAGGTGCAGAACAACAGGGTACTGTTACCCCCTGTTACCACAACCCGCCCTGTTACCACACGTTAATGACAAACTGCCTTCAACTGGCTGTCAAACATTACCTTTGATAGAATAAGCTTTACAACAACATTAATTTATTTGCACAATATTTGTACAACTGTCAGTTAGTACAACCTTTTGTGAATGTTTAACAAAAGTCTTCCTTCCAGTGATAAAATGTGCTCTTCTGTCATTTCATACATGAAACAATAAAACAATCACAAAACAATCGCCTATAAAACTATAACTATAAACTCCCTAGACTTTAAGGGCATCATTTAAATCCACACATTTGTCAACAGTTACACAGTTCATCAGTTCCACAAATATCTGTGGTTTCCTGAACTTATAATGTAATGGACATAACAGTACCTTCCCTCTGATGGATATGGGGGTCTCACAGCAGATGGTCTGGTGGTCTCCAGGGATAGACAAGCTCTAAAACCATGTGACACGTTGATTCAAACGAAATGTTTTGCTCTCCTACACTCTTCCTCTTTCTGATCTGCACAACGGAAACTGACATGAGCCTTTAATGTTTCAGACTTCCCTTATGCTACTTGCACTGTTGTACTCTCTCTTTCTGTCCTTCTTATCTCTCTTTCTCAAGTATAGATATCTTTATGCACAAACAACCCCACACACTCACTCTAATTAATCCTATATTAACAAAACACATCAACTTAGCATAAACCTTATGATACCTTGGAATCACTTTAGAGTAACTGCTAAGGGTATACAGATATAAGCACAAAGCATTCAAGGGTTTACCGTGCTATTTGACAGATATAAATGCTGACAAATAGTGCGCAGGTGCTGTCCAAATAAACCCCAGATGGAACTTGTAATGGCTCTATTCAGTCAATAACAAAAGTCCTACACTATTATCGTTGCACACGAACATTATCCCACAAGCAAACAATAGTCTTGCTTTTGCACAGGCATGTAAGGACTTATCAGCATCACCATCTCTTGGCCCACGGTTCATTAAGTGTGTGTTGCCCCTCCCACACCTTTCTCACATGGCCTGCTGCGCTCAATCATAGGATGATAAAATATTCAATACCAATCGACCCCAGAGCAGCTTATTTTTACATTAATATTTCATATCTTAAATATAGTCCTGTCAGATCTATAGATGATCTATGTAAGAGCTATTAGGCTCTGATACACATCCAAAGTCACTGACAATAAGCATTACAGATAATGGACATTAGATGATGCCCAGTGTTGACTACAGACACATTAGGCTACTACACTGTATATTCAAATGTACAGTTAAGTAGAGAAATACAGTGTGCTTGAATAAATCAATGAATCAAGGCACAAAAATGTATTTTAATCCCAATTTTATATGATCTTTTTCTTTCTCTTCAGTCAAGTGGTGTTTGAGAACATATGCCCTATCACTACAATAGAATAATAAATGCAAATGTGGATAAGAAAAAGACTTCCTGTATTTATTGCAACACAGCTCTGCTCTCAAATGCAATAGCCAGCAGTCATGTAGCATGTACTTCTCCATGCTTGTGAAACTGTGTGCTAAAGCATTAAATGTGCCAGAGAACTTGATGAAACATTCATGAAAAGAGCATAAGAACTATTTTTACACACTGTGTTTTGGACCTTCCTAGAGATCAACTCTACATCTACAAACATGACTGATTTGGAAAAATTACAGGTTTGTCAAACACAGGCTGTCTGTGGGCTGGAGGTTGTGTGGTCTGGGCACATGTGTCACAGAGCTGGGGATACTTGGGTTTGGGGAAGGTTTGGGGAAGTGCTACAAACAGTATGGAAGCTGTGGTATATGCATAAACCATTTGAACCGTTCACACAAAACTTTAGCAAACAGACTCAGTACACAGACCTTAATTTTTATGTACCATTGTAACAAATATGTAAAGCATGCAAATATACTTACAAGACTATTTTAAAGATTTGAATGCACCAACTGCCACTGGCCCTTTCCTCTTATTGCTTCCTGTTAGTTTCAAAGTTTCCCCTATTGTACAATTCCAAAGCAACTGCTCACTAACCTCTGTCTGTAAGATCCTAGCCAAGATCTCCCCTAGCTGTTTCCTGGCCTTCATTCATCTCACACACACACACACCTCCCCCAACCAGCATCTCCACACAAACACTATAGCTCTGCTATTGTTTAAATCGCCACAGCAACCTGGAAAACACTTGCGATCCAACAACAGGCTTCCTCCAACAGTGCCGAAAGCTCCATCTTCCTGTTCTTCTTTCACAGCTTCAGCAGAACTATCACAGTTATCATGTGTTTACAGACAACAGTTATTCTAATGCATGACACCCTGAGGAGTTATGAAATGTGACACAGAAGACAGTACACAGCTACTTCACAATCTGCAGAATGGAAAAAGTGACTTTCAGGTCTGAATAAGATCCTAACATGTTTTAAAGCTAAATTGCACTTGAAACATTTTATACATAGTCTGGTTATAAGTAACTTGCAGTATTTGTAACAACAAAAACCCAAATTATGACAACAAACCCCTTTGGGTGCAGTTGTTTATTAACAAGAGTTTTGAAGTTACAGCTGAAGATTGAGAGGAGGAATCTGTTTAACTATTTGATTCCTCTTGTGGCTGCCCAGACATTTAACCCACTAACTCACCCCCAAATCTGTGCTGAGGGCAGTTACTGCCTACTTCAGAGTGTGGGTATCACTGTTAGTTGTTTTTATATTTCATACCCTTGTGTCATTCCCATGCTGTAAATTTACGAATATAATTTATAATGACTTAAAAACAGCAGCGTTTGAAGTATGGCTTTAGAATACTTTATAGAAATGTGGAAACATGATCTAACTGGTATGAATTTCTTCTTTTTGAGGAATAAATACAGTTAATTTACAGTAATTTTTCATTTTTGCTGGAATGAATCCTTTAAGACTGTGATAAACAGAAGCAAGACCCGTTACATAATCGGGCCAGATTATGACAGGCGTGTCAATTCAGAGTCTTTCTCACTGGTAACAGATAGGCGACTCGATTCTTCCCAAGAGGGTTGTTGGTAGATAAATAACTTAAACACTGGGGCATATTATGCGCTGGACAAGAGTGTACATACGGCAGCGTAACCTGACGCCTTTGTATTACATTTCCAATAAAATATTCCCAAAGAAATCCAATAAACAACAACTGATCGTACAGCGCATCTCGCTACAAAGTTGCAATCACGTGGCGGCGTATATAAGTGGGACGCATCAGTATCACCGTATCTTCAAAAGTATTGAGTTTTAGCTTGGAGAAACAAACAACCTACCCCTTCCCACCACGCGTGTAGATCTCTGATCTCCAGATGTCCGGTGGTACGACGCACGTGGATCAGATCAGATTTTGGAGACGTTTTAATCTTTAATCTTACAGATTTATGCGTACAGTCGGTACTTCGCAGAACGCATCCAAGACCCAAAAGCACCGATCCGGGGATAACTAACTTCAACCAGAACCTGGTTGGAGCTTCCTATGGCACATATCGGGGCAATCGTGGCTTCGTATGGAAGTGTGAAGAGGAAGACCCCATCTGCTGTTACAGATCTCCGATAGCACATCAACCAATCAGCGCGCTCGCTGACGCCCCTTTGTTCGCGCTGCTCCTCTAGTGATGGATAATAGACAGGCGCTCCGTACAAGGGGAATCCCTCCAATAACAGCCCACCACTGTATAGAGGCAATAGATTACAACACAACTAGCCTGAGGAAATAAAACTTAATAAAAGCATACTTTAACGTTTAATGGTGTTGATTTAATGATTTATAAAACTATCCAATCTTATTATATACACGTGGCATTATAGGCTTCATAGAACAAACTTATCTAAAATGTCATTGTCAAATTGCATTTTAAAATACACGTACCATAATCTGGTTATCCTGTTTCATGAACTAGTTTAACCGGGACTTTTTTTGACTACAGCGTCTGTTCACGATCTGTCGGGTTTTACTCTGGCTGCTTTCCTGGAGCGTCTGTCAGTCGAGACTGAGATGTGCGACGGCAAACACACTGTGTGTGAACCCGAGTGTAAACAGGTTAAACTGTCCTGATGTGGGACACTTAAGGTTCAACTTTCCCCCCCAAAAATGAATGAATGCCAGTGAAATTATAAACAAATCAAAGCTGTACTGCCATGTGAACAAAGTCACATGAACTAATATTTGTGCATCCATACATCAGGCTTAACATTGTAATATACAGAAGTCGCAGTACAAAAAATGTCCCACATTAGGGCAATCCACCCTACCAAATGAGTTCACCTGATATAAGACCTAATCTTTGCCTAAACTTTTAAAGGCCTACATATAATACAAACTAAACCCTATAATTATAAAATACAGACACTGCTTTCAGGAGCTTAACTGCATTTTTATGATTGTTCTAAGTACTTTTATAATTTACCAACTTTAATGATGCAAATAAATCACAAACAAAAACACAGAGACGTTATGATTTGCTCAGAATCATCTTAATAAATATTTTAGCAACAAGGAACAAAACTTCTGCTGTTGCTACTAACAGTAACGGTAATGGCTGGTCCAAGAATATAGCACACTCTGTACTCATTTCAACTGTTATATTCATACATTTATAATAATCCGTATTTTGCCTCTTTCTCAGTTTGTACTAGGCTGTATTAACATGAACAGGAAGTAATGCTAGAAAAATACAATATGAAAAAGTTCTGACTAACAAATTTTTTCCATCAAATACAGATTTCAAGAAAGAAAAAGAATTTGTTTTACCCTTAAATAAAATGTAACAAAATGGTGCACTTTGCAGCATGACAATTTAAGATTATATGCATGAATAATTTTGTACAAACATCTTTGTATAAACAAAACATGATGTATAAAAATGAGAATTAAACATTAAAAACAGTATATTCAGATATGCCCCCTCAAAATAACTGATGGGTTTATTATTTCTCACTTTATGCAACCACAATATTACAACCCATTTTAACTTTGATCTCCGCTGATACAGAGATATATCCAATTGTCCTGTGTTATCAAAATGTTCTCTGAATTTAGTATTAATAAAGGAAGCATTTAAGTGCTTTTTATTTTGTCTAAAGAGAGCTTAAAAATGCTTTAAAATTGTAATCCAAAAACGCTTTACAAATATGGTTATAGAAACTACTGGGGGAGGAATCGTTGGCACATAAAGTGAGAGGTCTTTAGAAGGACATCAATATTCTTAAATCAAGTTCTTCAATCAAAAACAATTCAATTAACAATTTAAGGAAAAGAAACATGAGAACTGACACCACTGCAAAAACTATAGGTTTAAATGAAGAGATAGAGGAAATCTGCACACTTATTGTATTAACTTTGGATAAACTCTCAGACAATCATTATACCACACTTTGCTGTTGATTGTTTATAATAGGATTTGTTTTCATAGTGTAACAAAGTGCTATAGCCATGGATTCCCGAGTCCTGACTATCATTAAGCGGTAATGCTTGCCATATTAGATGTTTGCTTTGAGTAAATTATACTGTATATGTTATTGTACTCAAATACTTCCTAGTGTCCATTAATAAGAAGTAATTTCCTTTTCTGTCCCAGACGATCTTTTAAGGTCCCAAATACTGTCACTTAAAGTTCTCATACATGCTTGTTTAAAGTTTAAACATTTGGAAAAGGTGTAAATAAGAGTGAAAACATAGCAACAGTCGTAACATTGCGTTACCAAGATAAATGGTCCTTGCATAATTATTGGTTTCTGCTAGAAACAAAAATAAAACCAAACCAAAAACTCGCTCATCACATCAGATGGCTGTGTATTACAGATTACCTAAAACGAAAAAAAAAACTTTGCTAAAAAACCCTTATAAACATGTTATTTGGAATGACCTACTGAAACAGCACCAGTTCTGTTGTAAATCTTGGAACTGTGTTAATACAAAACTGCAATTTTTATGCCCCAACCTGTCAAGCACCGACATTTATCTCCAACACATCAAATTACATATTAGCTGTATAGGCAGCAAAGGAATTTATACAAGGACAGAACTAATTTATTATATTTACTAATTATTTATTAATTTACTGAAAAAAACAACCTGCATCTCAATGGGATGCCGTGTAAGGGTGAGATACACATATTGACCATCGGGTGGCAATTCTGTACTGAACTTATGATGATAGTTTATGATTAATGCATATCTGGCCCTTTAATGCCTGATGATGTCATGAACCAACAGTCTATGACCCATGACATCAAAGCCTTCAATACTACTGAGATGACTCATAAAATGACTGATGTGTATAATCTAAACAGATTATGATTATGATTTGTGATTATGAATGTAAACCAAAACCAACAATGTGAACTATGCTAATAATGTAAGCTACAGTAAGGAATAGCAATAGATTAATAGTGTTAATTCAGTGATAAAAGGATTTGTACAGTTAGATGTACAAATGTCACGATATGGCCACATGCAGTGTCTTTGGGGTTGACATTATCTACCACATTTACTTCAACAGCAGTGAGGACCATGTAAGTCCCACCAAATAAAAGAAACACAAGCAACCTGGCACACAGAACAGACTAAGACCCGGACTACAAGAGAGACTTCACCATTGGTTTCAACAGGGCTGCCTGTCCAACAGAGTCTTTCTGTCCTGTTTCATCAAGTCTTCCTTCTATCGCAAGTCATTCACTGTTTATACATTCTTCCACTGTATCATTTTAACTACTGCATAGCGATCTGACTCTGCCTTTTGTCCACCCCTGCAACTTGCAATAACTACCACTTTGACATGTGTGATAAGAAACTCTTTTCACTTTTTAGCACCCCTTCAACATCAGTTATTTAACAACAAAGCAGCACTAATAACAGGTAGAAACGAACTATTGCCATTTTCTGTATAGTACAACTCTAAAATAACCTACAGGTTAAAACGCAAACATTCTCTCTACAGTTAAGGCATATGGACTTAAATTTCTAATCGGACGAGTTTAATATAGTTACTTGATGCGTGACTAAGCTAATTTCTGTAAAGACACAAAAGACACTGGATGTTAAATTATGAACAAGAAAAATAGGTTCCACTACATTTTTGTGCGTTAATTCTTTCTTTAACAATAGTGCAATTAAAACATAAAGCACACAAACCTTGCATTACTATGTAAACTTTAACCAGCCGCTTGCATTAACAGGACCCCAGCCAGTGACATGCGACGGGCGACGCTGCATGCGCACATGCACGTCATTCGTTGCAAATTCAAACACATCCAATTACCTACACTTTGATTTCTAATAATGCTATATGCGTATGTGAAGCAGCGCATGAAACGGGTCTGGCAAAAAAGGAACAACTACCTAAAATTTAGTAGATACTAAAATTATTTCCATCTATCAGTCTGTAATCTCTTGTCCTCCCACAGAGATAGAAAGAGAGAGGGAGAGATACAGGTGCAAATTGCATTGTATACACTCAGGGTTGGCATGGAAACACCTACCACCAAATTAAGTTATCAAGCTGTTGTCGATGTTATTGTGGAAGCAACAACAAGCGAAATTTAAGGAAAATTTGTAAGAAGCTGTTTAATAAAGGGCTGGTCTTGGCACTAACTGGGCTGAAATGAAGCCTGGCTATAATAATCTCTTACACCTAAACTCTGCCAGTGATGGAAACTATACCCCGCTTTCTCCTAGTTCGGATTTTTTTGGAATGTCGTCCTCTTCCCTGCTGCTCCGCTCGTGGCAGCCGTGAGTAAAAACACTCCATTGGTAGTCAGTGAAAGTGGGGCTGATTGGGAGGTACTGGAAAATGCGATGACGACGCAGGAAGTCCATTCCGAACGGAAAGTCGTAAGATTCCATTCCATCTCGTTTAGATGCACTGCTTCCACGATTCATCTTGTGGATTCCTCTTTCCTCCGGAGAGCCTGAAATGGGACAGAGAGTTTAAAGGACACAAAAAGTAAAGATGTTATACCTCAGTGGTTTACTTCATGTGGTGAAACCTTTTATTATCCACAATAATACCATAAAGTTTAAAATAAAGTTTGAAAAACTTAAAACTTTGGACAGCCCCAAGGTAACAATGCATGGTTATAAAGTTAGCTGGATTTTTGCATTTAACATTGTTTCATCAATGTTCCACAACCCCATCTGAACAAACGCAGAACGTTTTTTGCATCAAGACACACCAGCTGTATATCCACTGTTACAAAAAAAAACAAATAGACCATCTCTAGAGCATTAAATTAAAAGACTATCTTTAGATTAGATATTGAATGGATAAAGTATTTTAAGAATGTATTGACTATAGAACCTACCAGGAATAGTATTGTCCAGAATAAATGCCACAGACCCTCCAACAAACATTGCAGTTGTAAGAAGAACATTCAGCACCTGGTCAATCTGAACTATACCTAGAAGAAGGACAACAGGTTCCTCATGGTTAATTTCATGCAAACGTCATGTTTTATATCTGTAGTTTGTAAATGTACATGTACATGTGTATGTATCTACCAGTGACTAGGGGGTTGCCTTTAAGATAGCTGGGCAGGACCAGGCCGAAGAAGATAGAGAAACCGAGGACAAAGAGATTACGGGAGGAGTTGAGGTCCACAAACTGCAGGTTGGACAGGCCAACGGCAGTGATCATGCCAAAGAGGGTGCAGAACAGTGCACCCAGAACCGGGTCTGGTAATGATGCGAACAGAGCACTGAATTTACCCACCATTCCCAGCGTAACCATTAGAGCAGCACCATATTGGATGACCCGCCTGCTGCCCACCTACAGAAACAAAGAGGAATCTACCAATCAGATAACAGCCCTACAGTGGTGTAATTATTCAAATTTAATGTTGTTTTTAAATGTTTAATGATTATATGTACTTAAAGGCTTTAAAGCATGTTTACAACCCAATAAAATGTCACCTACAATATTTTACCACAAATAAGCTTAAGCTAACAAGTTAATCGTGCTAATGACCTTATTTCCAAACTACTTCAGGAACATAATGCCAATATTATGGCAATAAACACACAAAAATACTAAAATCTAAGTGGTGTTGTCATTATCATGGTGCATTAATGTCATCATGAATTAAGTAGTTCCTGTGGGCAAGGTCCTGTGAGAACACATAGCCAACCAGAGCTTGTTTATTTCCCTAATGAAGCTTGCCAGAAGCTCAAGCGCGGCTCTCTTTAGTATTACAGGGTCATTAGAGTGTTAATATTCTATTGCAGTCACTGAGAGCCAGTCTTACATGGTGGTATGTGTTGCTGTTCTCACAGTCTATTCTGTAAGACCAGAACCAATGTTACAATTGTGACTAAACCAGTTTGCTATTTGATCCAAGATGGTCTGTAAACTTAAGGTCAGTGAAAAGACTACAAAAAAAGAACTTGGGATGTTAGAGGTTCGTACTTTTGTGATGCCCAGAACGCCAATGTTTGGACTAGAAGATGTGGAGCCATTGCCCGTCCCAAAAACACCATCAAGAACACAGGAAAGGCCCTCCATAAAAATTCCCCTAAGTAACGATAGATAAAACCAAAGATTCAGTTTCATAAGGTACTGTGCAAATTTGCTTATTGTCTATTGTCAGTGTGTGTGTTTTACCTGTTAATGGCATGTACAGGTGGTGGAGGGGCACATGATAGACGGGCGCAGGCGTAATAGTCTCCAATAGACTCAATGATACTGGCAACCACAGCGCTTAGCATTCCAATCACCCCTGCTGCAGTCACTGTGGGCAGCCCCCACTGGACTAGAGACATTACACAAAGCATTATGGGTAATGTCATCGGGTTTGGCACACATACACTATTACAACACCTGGCATTTAGAATTTAGTTCTAAATGCCCCACTGTCGTAATGCATCTTATTGTGGAAGCATTTAAGCACAAACTCCCACTAACACGAGAACCGATGGTTGTTCATGCATTGGAACGCTGTAACACATATTTCAATTAACAATCTCTATGACAATTTTATCCAAAGTGCAATGCAACACAAATGCACGCTCAGACTCACAGGGGTAGGGTATCTTAAACCAGGGGGCAGCTGCCAGGATGCCCTGCCGTGCGTCAGTGCGGGCATAGAATCCGTATTTATCTTTTTCTGGAGGAAACACGTCGGTCACCGTGAAGATGAAACACAGGAACCAGGACACAAGAATCGCCATGATGATCTAAAGAAAGAGAGATGATTACTATTAAAACACTTGTGTCTGTCTTACACAGCGTTAAATTGTATTAAACAACTAATTACTCAATAGCATTATTAGCATGTTTAAGAAGGTGGGAGGTGAGTTTTGGTTCATCCCAAAGTTTCATGCTCATCTAATAACAATTATCATAAAATCCTAATAACACCTAGATTGATGACAACAGCACATGCCGACACTCCCTGTCCTCATTAAAATTCCTTCATCATTAAAATTATTGGGCTGTTTTGACTGCTGCTCACTCATCTTCCTTCTCATTGTTGTGGCGCTTTTACTTAAAAACTGGGACCAAAAACATCCCATCAGTGAAACCGCATGTTCATTACAGCAGTCATCAGAGCCTCAGTTACAGTCAATAATGAGCAGCCTGGTGCCAAGAACTTTAAAGTGCCAACTAATGCTGCTGGGAGCCAGAGTCAACAGACTGAATTATGGCTCATTTATGCAAAAATACATGTTTCTACTTCATTGTGATACTGCAGTTATAGTTGCTCTTTGTGGAGCTGTTGTCATGAGTTGTTGTAAAGACTCAAATACTTATGACATCATAAAGCAAAACTGGCATTGCTTCTTTTTGGTTCATTTTTTTAATTTTTCAATTTTTAAAAGCCAGCTAGCCAAGAAAGATTTTGTGTAATTAATGACTAACACAAGGTTTTTCACATGGCTTCTGAAAACTTGGCTTGAATTATTTCTTTGATAATTTACAGGGCTATTTTTTTGGGTACCAAGAACTGTCATCGTATAGCAAGACTTGATTCTCTAGTCTATTTGTGTTCCACAGAACAAACAGCATACAGGTTTGGAACAACATAAGGGTTAGAAAGTCATGAGAAAATTTTGGGTAAAATAGTTCTTTACTAAAACCAACAGACGTGTTTGTCTTGGATGATTGTGGAGATACTTACGGGAAACATCTTAAACAGCTGCAGGCGGTACGAGGTCCAGCCCTTCTTGGATTTGTAGATGGGAAGCGGCAACTGGATGTTCCGTGCGTATTGAGAAAACAGCAGGACCAGGAATATGGTTCTGTTTAAAAGAGAGAGTTGACATGCTGTGCAGACTGTGAAGCAAGAGATCTGTTACGTGAAAGTGCGTGTTAGCGATGCTTACAGCATGGCGATGCCCCAGTGTTTGCCCGCCCTCTCTCCAGCCGCCTGGAAGCCAGAGAGCCCGATTAGAGTGACAGTGGGGGTGATGGTGAGTGGCCCAATATACTTCAACAGGACCCCTGGCAAACCCAACGCCCCTATGACCACCTCTATTAGAGAGGAGACTATTATAGCACCCTGGATCTACACACAAATACAGAGAGAGAAACATACAAAGAGACACAGGGAGAGAGAAATTACAGTGTTACTGAGAAATATAAAGGCTTTGGCAACATAAACCATTTTTAGGCATTTTGTCATGCCTAAAAAGGTTTCTGAACATAATTCAGACACAAAAAGTGACCACACTGACCAACAGAAAATTAAAGGCACTGTACAGACTGGGACAAGATAGGAAGGTCATATTCTTGAAGAGAAAGCTAAGAGTGTTAAAACCAGTACAAGATTTACAAGAGTACAACCAGTACAAAAAACATCATGTCATTGCCTGAGGGAAACTGGAGTCAAGACAGAAACAATGAATGTTGACAATAAGTTGTTAATCTTATTAAACTCACATTGAAGACACAAACGATCGAACAATGTGTGAAAATAAATCGTTAAAGGTTAAAAGAGATTAAGACTGAACAGAGTCATTCACAAAGACCTCCAGACAGTTTAATACTGCATTTAATCGAATGTACTTTCATTAGCCTTGATTTAAAACCCTTTACGGGATCAAAAATCACTTTTTATTTACACTAATTCCTTTTAAAAGAAAAAAACACAAACACACAATGTGTAACGGTGCTTGTTTTGAAAAAGATTTGTAACATACATACAGCCTCAAGATGTACTAATGCAAATTTTAACAACATTAAAATCAAACTTAGACTTATTAAACTATAGACCTGCATGATTAAGTCTATACATTTTACAATGCTAAAACATAGTCTTGTGACCACACTGTATGAGCAGTACAACTGTGCCTGGGTGTATGCAATCTTAATATGTGGAGTATCTTTGAAATCAATTTCCCACTTTGTTTTCCTTACTTTTGTACTGTCAGTTCTGTTCCTCATTATCACACACTTATTTTCTGCTTTAACTTGTTTTCAAGGTTTTACACTTTGGCTGCGTTTCTCGTTGGTCTCTTTCTCTGTATTAAAACACACCTCTCGTATTCTGGGATACCAGATGTCTTCTGTGTGTGGCAGCTCTGTGCCATTTAATACAGGAACAGCTGCACAAAGAACATAACAATCAGATTACCACCGCTTTTAGTTCAGTGTGTACGGGAGTGTGCGTGCGACCTGTACCTGTTGTGTTGCACTTCCACTTATCCAGTGAGAGAATAGCTCTTGCTGGGGCGAGAAATGCAAAAGCGCTAGCCTGGAACAATGGAAGTCTGGAGGAATAACACACACACACAGCATTAATTAATTAATTACATAGGAACAACTACAACATGCCCAAAATGCACTTGTTGTTGTGAAAGCATCTCTGTGGCATCTTAGCTATGAGATCAGACCTTATGTCCTTTCAACATCACCAAATCCCACTAGTGATGTCACAACTTTAAAGGAGACAATCCAAATGGCATCAGGTCTGGTCCACATTACATACAACATAAAAACACAGGCTGTGCTGGGACTAGAAACACATTTAAGTAATGACCACTAGAGGTCTCCAAACACATTATTAAGACGTCAACTATAATGTGCTATTATGTGCTATTATGTGTTGGCATAACAGGTCACACAAGAACATAAATTATGTTATACAAGTCTGCAAACTTGCAGGTTGGGACACTAATGAGGCAAAACAATCAATTCTGTATTGTCTGAGTGAAAATGTTTAAGTTGAGATTCTTGTTGCTCAGTCACATTTAACAATAGTGTATATACATATATTTATCTGTTTTTTTATGATTTCTCCTTTCACAGTTGATCAAAGCTGGACGCACACACACACACACACACACACACACAGGACATAAACAGCTCATTTTAAAAAGTGACTCAGCATAGAAGACTGACGCAACACTCGTCCCATCTTTTCCACTCTAATCTTCTTCACTTCCTTTTTACGTTCACGTATCCTTGGAGACCAGATGTGCCGTGATTCCGTGACGTTAGAACAGACAGATCATGAGACACACTTGCATTAAATGGACCTCAGATGCAGGACAGACGTAGGCCACAATTAAATAAAGCGCAAAACACAGAACAGACCAAGCCAAATTACAGGCATAGTTCTGTCATTCATTTTTTTTGTCTTTATTCCGTGGAACATAGAGAGAGACATTCTGTACAATTACAAATAAGCGCTTACATTCACTCTGTTTCTCACAATCTTTGTTCAGGATCATCCATAACAGATTAAACTTTCCCAGAATGCCTTTCTTGGATGTTATGGTACCATGGTCACCAAATGCTTCCTCATTCACATCTTATGATGTGTTTTTCAGGGACTTGCAGTACATTCAAGTCATACCTTTGATCTGTATGCATTAATCTGTAACCTTTTGCACTGCTAACACAATGTTCTACCAGTTAAAATACAGGAACCTCATTGCGGATTTTAGGCCTTGTATTATATTTTAACATCAATTATGTTAAAGCGCACTGATACACTATCAAAAACTTCTTTGCTATTATGGTGGAGTAACTATTCCCTGTAATTTTTCATCAGTGCTTTCAAAAAGAGATATAAAGTTTAAAAAAGCAAAGCCAGATGAGGACAAGACAGCCCCTGGTCTATACAGAATGACAGCTAGTCCACCTAGTGTCAGAATATACTAACGATTTGGAAACAACAAGAAAAATAAATGTTTGAAAAATAAATAGCTTTTGTCAACAATAAAACAATAAATGCAGTGCATCATAATTCTCATGTTACTATATAATTTTATTGCCATGCACATAAGAATTATTATGCAACACAAGCAGAGTCAGTTTTGTGGTTTGTGCTATGCAGCAAGTGGCAGTTGACTATGCAGATAATTACTGTGTGTTGTGCATTTTTCTTCTCATGTACTTGTAAATATGCTGTCTTGAGCAATAACACAGAAATTAACCCTATTTCAACTCTAGGTCCAATCACTTTTGGCCAAATGTCATTAAATCTCAGAGCAAACCTGTAATAAAAACAAAATACTCCCAGACAGCTAAAACTGAAGTGACCCACATTCCCCAGAGATCCTGTTACACCATCAACAGAGTTTGATTTTGTTCCAATAAAACCACCTTGTGCACCACAAAACATTGAAATCCTGTTAACAGTTTGACTTTTACTATCTGAGTAAAGTAATAGACGCAGTCGACCTTGTGTAGGTGGGTTGAGAGTCATAGGAGGTGAGAATAAAGCTCCTTGTATTCAAACACTTTTGTCTGGTGGATGGACATGTGCTATAAAACAGCCAGTACAAGGACTCCAGAGATTTGGAACTTCCTCATACCAGAACCGAGCGAATGGTCACAAATCAACACTAAATCTGGGTCAGTGGATTTTCACTTTCAACAGTGAAAAGTGCAACAAAAAAAGAACAAAAACAAACAAAAACTAACCAGAAAGTAAGATTAGAAGGGGAAAAACGAAAGAGAGCTATTTGCTGGGAAAAAGTAGAAAGTCTGACAGGAAAAATGTCAAAAGCAAAACTGTGGAATAAAGCAAAAAGGAGGAATAGAAAACAGATTTGGAAAAAGACGACAAGACATCAGAAATGCATGTAAAGTAAAAAAAATGCATTTAGATCAAATATATAAATATTTATAAGTTTAGGAAAGTAATAAATGTGTACATACGTAATAATACACAAACACACTGTAAGAATATATACCCAGCCACACACATATACATACATACGTAGTGTGTGTGTGTGTGTGTCTGTAAATGAAGACTTTTTTGCTGTATTACGCAGGCTTAGTACAATTATATCATGAGTCTCACCAAACCCTGAGCACATGCCCAGACATACAGAGAAAACCCAGCCCTCACATCAACAATGACAGCTTCTGCTCGACCTGATAACTGACACCTCTTGCTTTAATAATAGCTTTACGTTGATCACAATCTCTTACAATAAGACATTATTACTTTTTTTACATTTTATCCCTGTTGTAACTTGCTCACCCAACCTAAGAACACAAGTGACGCAGACTTCAACATGCATAGATCACAGTGCGTCTCTGATGCTCTGTCATTCATCTCTTATACACTCTTATTATACATCATGCTTTATTAGGAACAGTGGAGAGATTATTCAACAGCCAGTTGAGACTCTCAGCTGTTGTGTGTCCTGTGCTGAGGCAGCACATATTCTAGAGTTATTGTTAACTCTATAAGTTATTGTTTTATCTTCCTTCAGAAAGAGTGAGCCCTTAATTTTGATTAATGAAGTATTCAAGGGCAACTTTTAAAACGAGTTTTGGAAATGCAATGAAGCTTATGGTTTTTAAAGCCATTTGGTTTATGAGGACACAGGAAGTGCTGTTAAACATGTCATACAAATGATTGCCCTCATAAATCACATACGTACACACACACTTACCGACAGCCAAAGGTGGTTTGCAACAGTGTGGTAATGCCCACACAGAAGAAAATGGTGCCAATTAGCTGACTGGTGGCCCACTGATCATATCCCACACACATGGCTTCAGCCAATAGGAATGGCACAGCAATAGTTCCGCTAAAGCAGGTAAGATAGTGCTGTTGAGAAAAAAAAAGTTAATATTGTGTGTCTTTGTGTTAATACATACACATGTTTAATACATGCACATGTTTGTGCACCTACCCTAAAGAATAGGACATGCAAATATCCTACAAAATCTACAAATTCTAAAAAATTACAGCACTACAAACACTACATTTCTTAAAATTATACTGTTAACAACCACTAATGTCTTTACATTTTTAATGTCTTTACAAATTAATTGATTAAATTACCTAAAAGGTAACAGAGGATGATTTATCAGTATTAAAAAAAGGTTATAAATATTAATATAAATGCCCCAGTAAATGCCCCAGTTTTAATGAAAAAAAGTTACAAATTTCAGCAGCGGTCTAAAGGCTGTTATTGCCACAAAGTTTTAAATCACTGCTATAAAGCCTTGAGTCATTTCCTCAATGTCTCAAGTCACAGCCTTAAAGTTGTAGATATGTCTATACTGATATATAAAACCACTCAAGTGTACAGAGCACATCTCTCTACACACCAACACACAAATGAGATTCATGCGTTTTGCTAGTACCTGTAAACCCAGGAACACACACAGGTACCAGGGAGGCGTGTCCTCTATGGTGTATATCATTTCCATTCTCCTGGCGTCCATGCTGTCTGTACTGTCCATCGTCTCCGATATGGAGCACTGAAGCAGAAGAACACAGGAATCATGGGAGTCAGGCTGGGCAGTTCCTATGGTAACGGACCTCGACTCCAGAGAAGTTTACTGAGAGCAGCACACTATAAACAGCATCAGTGCACACAGAAAACCAAACTGCAGATTCTAATTACATCAGCAGGAAATCTGTGCCTCCAAATGAAATGCTACTCAAAATGAACTTTATGGGTAGATCAAATCAGTTCCAATTTTCAGACAAACAAATGATGTAACACTGATTCCAAGTATCCGTTATTTGTAATACAATAATGTAACACCTAAATCATTTTCCAAATGCAATCTGTATTATTATTATAAGATAAAAATGAACAGTTATTCACATGACTGATAAGCACAAATAGACAACCACAGCCAGAGAGAAAGAGAGATAATATGTGTTGCATCAGTCTTTGAGAAAAAAGAGGAAATTCCACTGTTTGCTGTGACCTCCTGCTTGATCCGTACTCTCTTTGAGCAAAAGTGCAGAGTCATAATGACAGAGTTACTGGATTACAAGAGCCGCAGTACACTACACAGGGCCCCCGAAACTCATTCATTCAGCAGACTGTAAACGTACTCAACTGTGCTGTGCTAATGCTGAGCAGAGGGTTCAAACACAGTGAAGACACACGGACAATAGTTAAAAACCTCAAAAAGCTGAGATTAATACATTAGACATACATTTGAGTTTTCTCCATCACCACTAGGTCCCTGGACTTCAGCCAAAGAAACCCTGTGCATTAATGTCACCCAAGGTTTTAAAGTACACACAGGGCTTAATAATGAACATATAAGCCAGTCTGGTATGAGGAAATTCTTGATTTTGTAAAGAGGGAGAATTTTAACTATGCGATTATAAAGGTTGATTAACTAAGAGAGATAGAGAAACAGAACTGACCCCCCACACAAGTAATGACTCAAAGAAGGCACTCATGCAAAACAGGTGCTGACCTCACAGGAAGTTAATTTTTCCAGAGTCATGGCCACAATGGTCAATGGTGGTGACTAAGTGTATCTGTAAAGCCTAACACATTTTACAAAACTGAAGACTTTATATCCTTTTATGTTTACAGTCTACAATACTATCCCACTATAACCGTCCATGATGCTTTTTAACTGTGCATACTGGAGAGACATGCAGAAGCTACAAACAGATTTCAAATCATTTGTCATCACGTCTGTGCTGTGATTGGACTACTGAGACAGAGCAACAAAGCAACACCCAATGAAAATAGGAAGCTGTGGCTGTAGGAGATAGAAGCACAAATGTGTGGAAATGAATTGTACTGCATAGGGTCTTTAATTAGCAAGTCTTTAAATATGCGCAGAGCAACAAACATTACTTTTATAGCGTGAGCTCGGCAAAAGACGACAGTGAACACTCACCTTGTCCTCCGGCTGGCCGTCTTTGGCATAAATGGCCATGAGCTCCGTGTCTTCTGTGTCCTGATCTCCAGGCGTCTGGACAACCCCGTTAACCACCTGTCCAATACAGAGACATGTGACCAAAGAGCAGACATCCACCAAGAAATGAAGCAAGGAGAAACGGCTTTTTTGCATCAGCATACTTGCATGCTGTGCTATTGTTATCATATAACAAAAGGATACAAGTGGATGTGGGTGTCCCTAATAAAACAGCAAACATACGCAGTGGGACATCATGAGAAGGAACACGTACAGTACATTAGCTTTGCTTTGGTTCTCTGTGCCAGATTCAAATGCCAGAGATTCAGTGACAAGCTAACAGCTTCACCGCACGACCCCATGACATTCGACCCGTGTGTTGGCGAGACCTGCTGACCCAACTCTGCCAGGACACTTCAGATTTCTGGGTGTCGTTTTGACATAAAACGAGACCAAAAATTCTGAATTTAAATAATAATGAGAATTTGAATTGAATGCATTAGAACATCTCATCTGTCAGAAGATTGCATCACACTAAAGGGTCATGATGTCATGGTTTTGATCATTTTGACATGGTATAATGATAATTAATAATATTCTGGCATACCATAGGATCCATGTCTCAAAAGTGTGGTTATTATTTAGCACAATGGTTGTATAGCAAAGCATGTCATGTTATTGCCATCTGTTACCATCATTATACTATGGTTTCAGCTCAGTAATGTTTTATATAAATGTCATATGGTTGCAGAAACTGAATAACTAATAGCCATTATATCCAAATACGGAGTTTAATGACTTAGCAATAAAATCTTAGCAACAGAAATTTWAACAACCAGAAAAAAGAAAAACTCTTATATAACAATGATAACAACCATTTCAAAGCTCATTTCTTACCATTTACTGACTATAATGCACTATAATGCAATGTGTGCTATGAGCGAGTTTGGTATGACTAAGAGAAATAAGATGCTGGTGTCAGTCTTGACACTGGTGACTTCTAAATGAGGAAGCAAATAAGGACACAGAAGTAAATTTGTGAGGTCAGAGAGATTACAGCACAGCTAATAGTGGACAGACTGATAAAGGGTCTCTTCTGTGGACAGATATGATTAAACTGGGGCTCTAAACACACACCCAACACAATATGTCATGCTGATAAATAGATCATATTGCTTTTTCAAGTAATACTCCCTGGGCTTTCAAGACGATCAAAACATAAGGACACATTGTTGACGTATAGCTTTTAAAATAGACTATAATTAGATGTATGATTTATGCATACACATCCTCAGGAGACATTGTGTATGTGTATGCACCTGATACAGATACAAACCTAAATTTCTTATTGCTGGTGGTTTGATTATATAGCAACTGTGAAAGGCCACTTAAATTTAAAGTAGCAGTTTACATACAATGTTGTGATGCAGACACGCACACACACAGACGCACACAATAGTGTAAACACATGCTGCTGACACACACACTTGATGTCAAGCAGACTGAATGTAAAGACAGGTTTGAACACAATGTTTTCTGGCCCTATGATATCACACACACACTCACAGGGATGGGGTAGAAGTGTGCGCTGTGTTTGTTCTCTTCCTCATATTTGCCAGGATCTGTGGTGGAGTCCATGGATTTGGAGGTAGTGTTTTTGCCAACACCCATTCCTCTTCTCCTTGGCCTCTGTTCCTGTCCTCCACTCCCTCTCACACTACTGTTCTGCCCGTCAGCACTTTCTCATGCCCCACTGAATGGCCGGCCAGGTCATCTGAGGTAAAATGACAGAGAAATGTGATTCATCACCTCTGTAAGTCAAAACCACTTTAACATTCAATTACTAAATGACTCTAAGACCTCCAACAAAACAGTTGTTCAAAAGTTATTACAGCAATAAATCCATATAGAGCCACCTGAATTTGGACATAACCTGGTGCTTCTCAAATCTCTCAGAAAGTGATTAAAAGTGGATTATAAATTATCTTAAAACAAGTACCGGTATGAAATCATTTATTAGATATAATACAGTTGAAACATCCGTAAATGCACATTAATGTAAGAGAACATTGTGAGAACATTTGCAATCAAAGAACACAACAGATCTGAACATTTAGTTTAATTATCTGAAGCTATACGTTACACTAACAATAATTGTATGATTATAAATGTAAAGTTTTGGGGGAAAGAATTTGAAAAGTGTGGGGGCTAAAAAAAAAGAGGGGAAAGAAGGATGGTGAGAATAAGTGATAATAAAAAAGTCATGGAAGACATGAGAGAGTCAATAATTATAAAGAGAGATAGAAAGAGAGGGACGGAGAGGGAGAGGGAGAGAGAGAGAGAGAGAGATCGGGGAAGGTCAGCACACTTTATCAAAGATGTTGTTTATTTTGGTAACCGTCATGTCCTGTTTACTTTCCTTGTGGCCTTGGGCCAGCACCTCTCCTGTTTAATGACGATGATTACACATGTTAGCCCACCACTGACAGCTGTGTCCCTCCCCGTCCCCCATGTTCTCTTTGCACTCTTGCTCTCCAGGCCAAACACATCTGCCTGCTGATATCTATGAACCATCTGTATCCACAACACCAGAGTCAGACTTCAGCATCTAACTCTTATATTACTCCAAAGATGTTAAATCATTTGACCAACAAACAAATAAACTCTGTATAAGACCACTTTTAAATTAAGTAGTTTTGCTGTAAAGACAATTTTTACTATTTATTACATTTTATAAGTGGTAAAATACTTTTGGATCAAACTTATTGGCAAACTAATACTTTACTAAACTAATAGCATGTGCCTAGTTTTAATTAGTAATGTTGCTCTCACAATGTAAATCATAACAGTGCTTCATGTCCAATAAGTGTGAGCACTTAAAATGAGAAAATTTGTTTATAAATGTACCCTTTTTAAATGCATGACTCAATGTCCACCAAGAAATACGTTGCATTGTAGTCAGTAAATATTTGCTTGGTTTTGTCTAAAGCTCTCTTGAAGCTGTTTAAATTGTTTAGATTTGAGGTTGCAGTCTGTCTGAAACTGGTTTCCTGGTTTTATAAGAAACCTTCATACACAAAACATGAGGCAATGAAGCAGCTGCTTTTGGTTTTCTTTGGAAACCAAACATTCGCTGAAAATGTATCTTTATTTTGCAGAATTTTTCTCTTTTTAAGAATGTTTGTACCAACCAAGATAAAGACGCTGCAATGAATAGATTTGTGGCCCTGCACATATATTTCAATGCATATGTGCAGCAGAGAGATTTATTCCCACACATTAAATAAGATACAAAGTGTGTGAGCCTTTAATAGGGTAATACTATACCAAAAGAGTTTATGAGGACATAAATCTGGCAGTTTGTGCAGGAGATTTGCTCTTGATTTTGAATACTCTTATTTCCTAACCTAAACACAAACTACAAAACACAAAATACAAAAAAACTGCCCAAGCAAGGATGAAGCATTGACTTAGAGCTTGTAAAAAATATAACAGAGGCTGAAGAGGTGGTCACACAAATATTTAGTTACCCCAGGAGACACAGGTTTATAATATCAATCTCAAACTTCATATCAGAAACCTTAAACCCAGAGAAACAACCCTTACTGAAACAAAACTGAATCAACAATTGCATAACCATTTATGACACTTACGGAAGAGATTTTAATGATGAACTTGGATTGCTTGAATGATTTCGAGAAATCTAGCAAAGCTGCAAGTCATGATGGCACAGGACCTTTATTTTTAAAAGATAACTATTATTTTCCAGGTCGGTACTGTTGTCACCACCGCAATGTCTGGTGGTGATGCCGTTTGTCTGTTCACTGTAAGAAATGAGCTCATATGGTGCCTAGCACCTGAACCACACACTTTATTGTGTCTCCCTGAATGATCTCATTATCTCTTAATTATAGGTCTGATGCTCAAATCTAGACACTCAACCTCTGCTTCTGCATATTTTAGCCAAACACAGAGCTAATTTCTGCAAGTCACTGTCAGACGTAACGACAAAACATTAGCAACAGACGGTCAGTGGTGAAGGCCATTGAGAGAGATCTGGAGAACGTGACATTGAATATGACATTCATCTCTGTGTTCAGGGTCTTTAAAAAAGGGTCTTTATGAGAATCATGATATGCCAAAGTACTTTCTGATCATTCCTAATGCAGGTTTTGAAGGTTGTAAAACAGGCTGCTGTTAAATCTGAAATTAATCTCATTGTTATGCTTAAATGAATATCACCATCACATCGTCGCTTTTACATCACACTGCTTTACATTGCTTTACAGACTTACAGTGTCACTTTGTCATTTTAAATAATACTTTCTGTAAATGACATGATATCTTTATACAATAAACAATTAACCCCTCACCCACCCACTCAATTTATGCAAAGACTGTTTTAAAGGGTTTCAGTGTGAGCTCATATCATGTGCACCTGTTCATAGGAGATGGGAGAGAGAAAATGTGAATGCTTGCCCTCAATAAAGAGTAAAGTCCAGCTTCACATGTTTGCTCTTTTTACAGGTCCTTCTAAATGGACATCTGCAAACATCACTGGAAATAAATGCAGCATTAGGAGAAAAAGCAGCTGATAGTAGCTTTGATCTGCTCAACTCCATCATCAACTCCACAAATCAAAACTAGCAAAACATGATGCACTGGCAAAGTTAAAAATAAACAGTTTAGGCTGTAATTTAGTTTGAAAACCAACAAGGAATAAAAGCAAACAATACATGCAATAAGATGTTTAGACCTAAGTTTTATATAAACAGTGTTTTTCTGTGGTTTCGTGATCTCTGTGGGTCACCTTTTAAACTTTTTAACTCTACTTGCAAGCCAGAAAAATACAGCTGCCAAAGTTCATGACACACTGCAAGAAAATAATGAGTTTAAACGCTTAAACAGAATAGGACAAAATAACACATACGACCGGTAAACCTGTTGTGCTTGTATTTCTGTGATCCTGAGACAAATAGATTTGCAAATGTATTTATATAATTAAAAATAATTTATTTGTGTATGTTTTAAAATAGAGTAAAAAATAATTTTTAGTTTACAGTGACAGTTGTGATATCTGTACAACCAAGGTCTGAATAACAATCAATTATAACATGTAATAATTACATTTAAAAAGCTGTTTAAAAGACATTTCTCACAGGCAGTGGCATATAAATATTTTGCTTACATTTTAGTGTCCAACATTTCTTTCAAAGAGCAAAACGCATTTCAGCCCAACAGTATGTGTGTAATGTGTATGTCTTTGTCACACTAAATATAACAAAATGTCAATCATGTCAATAAATAGACAACAGAAATCAAGGCTAGTCAGACAAATTCCAAAACGTGTGTTTTCTGTCATTCTCCTTAGATGAACTCCTCATTCATGTCTACCAGATGCCACAAACCCTTCCAAAACTTCCACCTCAGTAGTCAGCATACACAAACTTCCTCTTTAAGACTTTAACTTGTGACTCTGACTCCGGATCATTCTGAATAAAGTCACTTTTTCTTCCCTAAGTCATCTTTATTTTCACTCAAGCATTCTTGGCTTCCCGCTGGTGGACCTTTCAATACTCGCGGCAACACGTTCTTCCAAATATGTTGTTTAATTAGACCCTCTGTGGTGAACTGAGCTTAGTCACAATACTGTAACACCACAGGGGCCAAACATCACAGGACCAGTGACCCCGTCACCACAAGGGTTTTAATACAGCTCACCCCCACTGGGGGCTGAGGGCAAACCACAGATATCTGTATTTTACTTATTGAATTAAGAATTAAATGAAAACATCCATGGGGTCCCCTGGAAGCACATAAGTTAACACAACGGTGGCACAACAGTGACACCCATGAAAGGGACGGGGGTGTTTGAATTCCATCATTCATCAGGTGACAGAAGCTACACAGACTTCTCAACCCATTCAGTCTCACATTGGTTGCAGGATGTTAACTGTAGCACAGCAAGAATAATTTACAGAGTTCTAAATCAGACCTTATAATCTGAGGTGTGCATCAGATCACAGGGAGGTGTGGCCCAATAATAGTTCAGTAAGAACAGAATTAAGCAACTTTAAAACCACTGAGTCATATCAGAACTGTAGTTCTGATTCCTATAACATTCATTCCATATACTTATAATGGGAAATATAGCTTATAATGAGAAATTGCATTTTCAAGGGTGATGTTGGTACTATAAAACCTTGACAGATCTAGTCACGTTTAAACAAAGTGCAATTTAAATGTGCTTCCTGAAAGACAAAATCCACCGCCTTAGTCCTGTACTTTACAAATAAGCAGAGATCAAGCTGAATTTGCAAATAAATCAAATACAGGCAAAATTAAAACTTAAATGACATCAACTTATAAAGAAAAGGTAATTAATGTATCTGACACAATAGACACACTTAACAAAACCTGTGTGTATGAGAATGTCTACCTCAAGGACGTACAAACATGCGGGCCACTACAACTTGACCCTGGATTTTCTGCTTTGGGTGAAATTTGTATTAGGTTAACACCATATGAAAATGAATCTTCAAACTGAATTCCTGGAAAGGGCATGACTGTAGGAGAATAAAAAACACATTACATCTAAAAGAAATGTGGCATTAAATTGGTACAGTATACAGTAATAGTTCATTTCTAAATGAAATATAAACAAGAAACAACAAACATTAAAAAAGTAACCAATTGTCATTTGCATATGATTGGATTAAATCTGTATTACGTTATGACATCACAAAAGCTTACAACAAAGATGCTCATTTCTGTGTAGGTCATATGAATGTAAGTCAGTAATAATGTGTCTATGATGATAAATTTGGTGAGCATTAGATACAAGTGCTGACATTTGTAATCCAAGTTTTATAAGCAGTTTTTTTTCCACCACTACTTAAGCAATACACTTCTACATCTCATAATTTACTCTACTGAGAACACAGAAACATAGTTAGTGAGAAAGACGCAGAGCAAGAGAGGAGATGTTTTGTGACCATCTACTTGCTTGTTTGTTCACATAGATTGGTCTATCAGTTCCAGCGCTGTTCTCCCTTGACTTATAGTGTGAGAAATCAATACAGTTATAATTTATAACTGTATTGTAAGTATTGTAAGTAACTGTAACTGTATTGTACTTACAATAATTAGTAATTTCCTAAACAATTAACTACTGAGCATGTTCCAACCTGACTGATGGTAAAGAGAGACTATTGCTGACAAATGCGTAGTCATTTTAAAAGAGCAGCTAACAAACATGCAAAGAATAAACTGGTAAATTAATTGAATAAGCTGATTAAAAGACTACAGTAAATGAAAAATGTAAGAACATCATTTTAATGTTGTCAAGAGTGACTTTAGGAACCCATGACCTTCACTTTTACTATACTATAGTCCAGAAAAAAACCATCTGATTTGTTTAGGCAAAGCAAATGCTTCAAACAAAATCGACTTCAATTCTGTCTAGAAGCCATCTGATGTTCAACAGCTTGTGATGGAAACAACAGATTTTCTTTAGTACACAATAAATGTTTACCTAAACTCTTAATGGAATTACTGGATGTGTTTAAGCACGCATACCAATTTCATTATATATAAAGAATTGTGATGAGAAAATGTTGTGTGGATTTGAACCCCAACAAGCTTGTGTACTATTGCCAGTAAATACTGTATACATAACCAAACAAAATGGTGTGAAATAAGTGAAGGGAAATTGTTGACCTTATTTTTGTAAATACTTGTTTATCTAAATGTTTATCTAAATGTTACTTAAATGTGTGACTGAAGCTTTTTGTGTCATTGTTGTCTTTGATTCAAAGTCAGTGTGACGCGTCGCCATGTGAACTACTCTTGATTTTAACTTCCCAGTGCTCAAATATTCATCAACATATGAATTTATGATATGTCATACATAAATATAACATAAGCATTTACTATATGCAAAACTGGAAGGTTTGTGTGGGCCTGTTTCATTTATACCACAACCAAATGACTAGCATGTAATTCTAATTTGGCATAGAATTAGCAAATTCATCTTTAATGTCAAAGTTTAACCACTGATGGTGATGTCGCTGATTACGTCACATCAGTGAGGCTGGCATGAATCAGCAGCAACATGAAGGAAGCATCATCTTCCTCTCATGCTTTGATACCCTCTTCTCATGTCTCCATCACTAATGACTAACTTAAAAGATACAGAAGTGAAACTTACTAGTCAACTCACACTTGACTAGTGTTTCAATCTGGGTACCATGGTAACACGCGTGGCTAAGGAAACAAATCATTTATAGCTATCCGGCTTTCATTTAAAGTATAAGAGTCATTCTGGGTCGTAAACCATGTGGTATAAAGCATCAGGCACGAATTTACTTTGACGTCACAGGCAGTTATATTGTGATGAGAAAATAAATCTCTGAGCAGACAACCTGAGAACACGTGCTCCTTTTCAAGAGGCCGTGTTTCAGCATCTATTTCGCCCAGCTCAACAGCAGCGGCTGTTCAATAATGCTGAGCACCATTCATACCTAAAACGCTAAACCTTATACACAACCAGCCAACCATGAACAGGTTTCAAGTGGAGGTCTAACGGTACTATCTTATCTGCGGATAAACACAACTAGCTATCGTCAGATTTGTAAATAGTACATCACATTTCTTGACCTGAAACCCTGATGCGAGAATGACATTTTCTACTGCCGTGTCTCATATTATGACCACTAGATGTTGTAAAAATAAAGTGTACTGTTCTCTAATGAAACACAATTGTCATTTTATCTTACCTTTTACAGGAAAACGTTTCTTCTTCGGTAATTTCCCTGTTTTGTACCTGATGGCTGTACTCAATGTCGTACTTTATCAGCGCTGAAAGTAAACCGAGCGACTTTCTCTGATCAAAGTATTTAAACGAGACAGATCTTTTTGACCAGACACCTTTACATATGATGAGCAGAAGTGTCTGGATTTTTCCTGTTATATAGCCAGTATAGAGAGAGAGAGAACAGGGGGTACTATGGCATTTCAACGCATGCTCAAAACAAACTCTGACGTCACGACGCTTTACGTCTCTTCTTTCCTATGCTCTCAGCCAATAGAAACGTTCTGAAGTGATGACGCAACACACCAGGCGCCTGTGTACCTGTCTTGGTTTCCATTAGCCCGCTCACTTCAGCCTCCTCCAGACGCCCCCGTTTATCACATAATACTCACTTTTTCTCCGGTGTGGTGTGTTGTAACAGTTTAAACGGCGCATGTTACTAAAGCAACACTTGTGGCTCTTCAGCGCCTCCCTGGTGGTCTATATACCACGATGCATCATTATTCAACTGACCTATATTTAAGTGTCGGCTGCTGCATTGTGAAACGAGACCCGCAAGCCATGCAATTTAAGATCAAACTCTTAACTTTAAACTTTTCCTGTTCAGCATTACCAAACAGGAGCAAATGTAATAAATTAAAAATGCATTAACCACTTTTATTATTATTATTCTGTAGTGGCTGTATAATGTCTATCCTACATATGTATGCAGCCGTATGACTGTTATTTGCTCAACGGAGGGCCTGTGAAGACACAGAAGCAGATGCTGATTTTGTTGTGTAATAACTGTTATATTTACACTTTTTCATAAGCAAATCTAAGACCATTGAATTTCTAAACGTTTGGTAACAGACGTCTCGCCTTTTATTACTCTGTACTGCTCTCTGGTGGAGCTTATGGGCAATGCGAGATGTTAAGTAAAACTGCATCTTTAATCATTTAAGTTGTCTGTGTTTGTATAAACACTTTATATGTTAAAGTCTGTTTCTCTGGAGATTAGGTATAAAGGCATGGCTTAGTTTATGGGATAGAATACAAATACTCTGATATGAAATCAATTAAAATATATGGTTTTTCCCATTTAGGTAGTAAACGGATGTATGTATGTCTAAACACATAGTGACCCGATTCACTGATGCCTGATTAGTTACATGCAATAAGAACTGTCAATAAGACATTTTTCCTGCACTAACCCAAATAAAAGATTTATATCTTATCTTCTCCTTGGTTGTTTAAGACCTTAATGAGATTAAGTCGTAGATTGGCCAGTCGTGGCTAATTGATGGAAGTAGGTTAGTGGATTTATAGGCCTCACTAAGGGTTTTGTGTAACTTTCAAAATTAAACATGCAAGAAACATAAGAGTAACTGAAAAATAAGAAATGATGAGAGATGTAACAGTGAAAATAAAACTGTAGAAAATCTGTAAGACTATCAGAAATAGAGGGTGAGTAGAAGGTAAACATTCTAGAGCTTAAAGTAAGATAAAGAGATTATATCCCATAGCCAGACACTCAAAGCACACAAAGCAGGGACATTTGGAGACGAGTCATCAGATATACTCAGACATACATAAACACATCGATCGTAATCATGAACATTTAAACCCTACAAAATGGCCACATCAGATGAATCGTGTAATGAGTTGCAAAACAAAGTCATAAGACTCTTACATCAGACCACGAGGTTTCGCTTCATTTGCAAAACTTTAGTGAAAATGCTTGTTTGTTTATAGGCTTAATTTCCCACGTCTGCAACTAATATTACCCAGGATGACTTTTGTTTTGACATGCACAGATATGAATGAATGGCCAGTTATGTTGTTTTTGAACAGTTCTGAATTAAAAATACAATGAAAAGTTCTGATTAATACAGACATATGCCAGTCTTATTTGTATGCTAGAAACCACATTACTGTTATTCTGGGTGATATGTATTCAGGGAGAAAACATTCACTCTGACTGGTTAAATAACAGAGGTTTCCTCAGTGCAAAGGCACATTACTATTATTAACAGAAACTCATTGGTTTTGATCAAGAGTAGTGCATCTTTTATTCATTGGACCTACAATAAACTGTATCTGCTCCAATCAAATAAACACTGAATAAATAAATAAGAGAATTTACAATTTTGTGTTGCTACCGAAAATGAACTGCAACTAAACTAAAACAATTTTACTCACCTATATAATTGTATTTCTTCTTCTACTGGTGGGTCATAGTTGCCCACCATCCCTAATTTAGCAACATGAGTGAAAAGGATAAAAAGGTGTTCGATCCGCACATAAGTGTAAATTTACAAGAATTGTCTATTTACTGTACTTCTGATTTCAATGACCATATTGAAGAGAAAGTTAATGAAAGTTAATTCCCGTTGTGCATTTTTCTTGAAATAACTTTTACAAAACAATATATGAGCATAACCAACAAAATAAAGATAAACAAAGCCTTTTATATGTTTATCTCAGCTACATGTATAAATCCAAATATTTCAATGAGCATGATACAATTTCTAAACCACATTTCATGCCCAAGTCCAGCATTCCACACCGCTTGACAAAATAAATACATTCCTGAAAATAAAACACGTACTTCTACAATCAATCAGATTTAAAGCTGACTAAAATGCTTAGATTTTAAATATAGAACTTTACATATATCTCACTGCTGTGCAAGAATCAAATGTGACCAAACAAACCATCCAGGCCCCAATATGATATGTGCAATACAAGGTTGAGCAGAACTTAGAAACACTGGTACACTAGGTTACATCACGCATTCAGCTTCTTTAGTTTGCTTACAGTCTTTTTGTGGGACCTACTGGCTTACAAGGAAGAAAATGTACAACTTGGTCAGTCTCCATGCAAGAAAATCACTAATATCTCACATATTTGGACAGGCATGCGTCAGTTCTTTTTTTTGTTATCACATTTATTTTGTTAATTTTATGAATATAACGTTTCCACTGCTTGTGTAGTCTCTGGTGTGCTTCAAATTGTCATCTGTGCTAAAAGTTCCATTGGGTTCCTTAAAATCCATAGTTACCGTACTTCTCTTTACAGTAACCACAGTATCTGGAAGGTTGAGATTGAGTCATTTCCTTTATTAGTAAGGCAGAAAAAAGCAGTCCAGGGTGGAGATGGTTTTCATGTGTTGAAGATTCCATTGGAATCCACTGGCTTTGCAATTCTAATCCAAAGGTTCCACCACACAGTTGCCAGTACTTCACAACAAGAGAGATCCCAGACATTCAAGCCTTTTTTTAAAGCATTCCCGCTGTGAAGAAATACGGTAAGCCTATACTGCAATAGGCTATGTGGTCTATAGGATTCTATGGAGTGCAGTTGGCATGGGAGTAGTGCTACAAAACAAGACAGTTCAAGAGTGGCTGCTGTGCTAGTTTGGTATATAGACAGTGATTTGGGACATCAAGGGTTGTTTAAGTTTCAAAGTCACTCACAATCTATATCACATTCTCAAAGAGCTGCATGGAGTTCATGATGTTTTCATCCTGGAACAATGAGAAAAGAGACTGGTATGAGAAATTATAATGACTGGCATCAACCGCAATAGGATAATGAGTTCCGCCACCACAGTTCTCACATGTCATTTAAGCACAATGTTGTTATGTGTGAATGAATTATGTGTTTGTTATTGATGTCAAATAGGTCCCAATGTGTTTTGATACAGCGTACATTAGATTAATGATATTTGAGATTCTTTCTAAAAAAAAAATTTTAAACAAAAAAAATTGACTACATATTTTAGTTTGTTTACTTTAGCAATATACCAAAAGAAGCACTCTATTTTAATTTAATTGTATCTTTAAAATGACTTTTCAAATTTCTCTATTTGTGTTCCACAGATAAAAGTCAAGAGAGGACAGTAAATAAATAATGACAGAATCTTTACTTTCAGTTTCTTGCAAAGCATAAGAAAAATCACTTCAAGTGAAAGAGAACCTTACTTTCTGGCAGGTTTCAATGAACTCCTCAATAGTGACCACACCATCTCGATTTCTGTCCATTTTCTGTAAGACAACAAGAAAGTTCAGAAGTCCTCATAATGATGTATGTTGAGTATCTTCTGTACCAATTTATGGATTGTGTATGTACCTGGAAGAACTTCTCCACATGTTCAGATGGAGCTTCATCTCTCACGCTGGGGTAGGTGTACCTGCCCATCATGTCGTAGATTGACTTCATGATTAGCAGCATCTCCTACCACACACACACACACACACACACACACCAAATCCAATTATCAAAAGATTCCAGTGTTAGAATGATTGGATAATTGAAGCAAGTAGGTCAAGTGAGCACCTCCTTAGTGATGTATCCATCCTTGTTGATGTCATAAAGGTTGAAAGCCCAGTTGAGCTTCTCAGTGACTGAACCTCTCAGCAGCACCGACAGACCAATCACAAAGTCCTGCCCCAGGATGCAGCGGGTCAGAGCGGAGAGCAGATAATGAGGCTCCGGCAGGAAATGAAACAATCGAAGGTTGAAATAAAACCCTGAAATTCTCACCTCAAAACGAATAGAGCCATTTCTGTCAAGGTCAAAGGCATTAAACAGGAAATGGGCGTATGTGGTTGCATCTGAGGGATGGATAAACAGAAGATCAGCCAGGTGGAATCAGCATGGCTTCTAAAATGGTCTCCTGATGGAGGTTATGAACAACATTGACTGATAATGTGAAAGAAAAAGTATGGCTGAATCTGCTCTACCCCCTTGAGGAAAGAACTGAGAGTAGATGGTTTTGAACGTTTCTTCATCGACCAAACCACTTGGGCACTCCTGAAATGGAAAGAAAGGGATATCTAATTAAACATCTAATTAAACAGATAATGAACTAATTCTCACTGTGCTATTGAAGGTTAAATCAGTGCATTGTGCTAATTTCCTTTAATGAGAAAACTGTGCTCTAAATACCAGAGTACACCTGCTGAAACAAATGTAAAGCGCTTCCCATCTTTAAACCTCACAATGTTTCCTTCAAGACAAATCACACATTGAATGTTCCTCCTAATAAAACATTGTTTGTTTAGGCACCAACTTCCAGCCAACCAATGGCATGCGTTTGGACAGGACTGTTGAAATAAACTTTTGGAAACAAAGGGAAGGTGGAGTGTTTGGGGAAACCTTCTTGAGAAAAGTGGTGCCTCACTAAATTAGGCTGGTCTATTTGCCTGTTTTAGGTTTTTTAAACCCGATAAACCAGTTTGAAGTAAGCCTGGCCTGGCTGGGAGACCTGCTAGGCCAGCCTAAAACCAGCTAAGACTTGACAAAAACCAAATTAGGCTGGTTTCAAAGTAACCTTTAGCACATGCTCACATTCTTGAAGCCCCTGTACAGGGACTGCAACTCCTTCTTGGTGAATTTTGTCTGGGCCTGTAGCTGTTCCAGACCCTCGGGCTGATGTCGCACCGTGGACAACTCGAGGTCACTGTCACTGCTGTCTATGGGAGAGAAAGAGCAAAAAAAGAGAAGAGAGAGAAAGGAGGAAAGCAGAAAGAAAGAGAGGGAGAAGGAGGGGAGGGAGTTTACGGGATGCAGGACAGAATGGGGTGAGAGAGCATATTAAAGAGGAAGACAGAAAGTCAGAGAGAGAGAGAGAGAGAGAGAGAGAGAGAGAGAGAAAGAAAGAGGAAGTGAAAGTAAGAGAGTTAGCATAAAAGTAGAAAAGAGGCAGAAAGCGGATAAGGACAGAGAGGTGGTTTGGTTTGATAGAGAAGCAACACTATCTTACCAAATGTGATTGATTGCTGATAAACCACGTTTTAAAAGTCCAATAGATTAATTCAGGGTCACTTTATTTTTACTCTTTTTTACAAAATGACTGAATTTACAAAATGACAGAATCCCAAAACTAAGTCAATTTCTGAATTAACTGTCCTCCATTTTCCCTTTGCTGTAAGTTTTAGAATTACTTGTTATAGAATAGAAATGTTACACTAAAGCATTAAGATAACTGGTTGATTTAAAGCTGCAATTTGTGTATTGTCTTTTGGTTAACACTACACACAAAAAAATATTGTGCAAGTACATAACAGATCAGTGTTCTTATCCTACAAGTTAAGTTTATAATAATGACGTATAATTTTAGCTGTTGGTTCTGATTTCCTTAGAAATGACGGTTTGGCTTCATTTGGCTTCAGCGTGAAATAACCTGCTATTTATCATTTCAAACAGAGAGGCAATAAAGAGGCAAAAGTTACAGATTGCAGCTTTAACCATTTTAATAATTGTTTTTTGTTATAATATGTGCAAGTGTGTGGATATCCTTTACTACAGTCAACCAATCACATGATAAAGCACTCTATCAAAACACAAAGACTGAACAGACCAGATAGAGGAGAAAACTAAACTAGACGGGTGCTTCTACTCACCGTCTTTACACAAACAAAACAGAGAGTGAAACAGGGAGGTACATGGAGGAAAGAGAGGGTCGGAGAAAGTGAGAAGAGGAAAAAAAGAGAAAATTTGTCAAAGTGCTGAATCACAAAAATTAATAAAAACAAAAAAAGAATGATGATTAGTGAGCAATGATAAGGAGAGAAACAATGTCAAATAGCTGAGAGAATGAAAGATACATAGCATCAAAAAATGATATGTCCCAAAACTCAGTGAACTACACAAGTCCTCAAAAACTTGAGGGAAAGCAAGAAATATTACAGTTTAAATATAAAGTGCAGAATGTTCAACATTACAACAGAAATTGTTATTTTTAAAATTGATGTAAAAATAAAAAACTAACCTCGCTGATACATTGATTTCATTTTATGTAAATTCCAGAGATTTTTAGTTTTTGTTGTCAGAATTGTTTAGTGGTAACCAACAGTATCTGTGGCATTAGAGCATAACTTACATTTTTCCCCAAATATTCCTTTAGGCTCTTGTATATATTAAACACAACATCTACAAAACAACATCATCCATGTCAAATGGCACATTTCCATGAATTTATACTTTCTAACTTCTCTTTATTCTCTTTTTCTCTTTTCTTCTCTTTCTCACCTGTCTCTGTTATATCTATGAGCCCAAGCAGATGCATGAGTTTGAAAAACATGAAAACCAGGCAGACGATGCCAACTGTCTGCAATCCTTCCGTTTCCCATCTCACACTCATCCTCAAACCCTTTTCCTCAAAACTCCTTCACTGCAAGATTGCCAGATCAGTTCATTCACAAACAGCAGAGCTCCATAAATTCAACATTAGCATCCTGTAAAACAGTCAAGTATCCTCTGAGGTAATAGATGTACGGATGTGCTCTTGCAATAAACATCCATTACATTTTTCCGAAGAGTCAGTAAAACCTGGGAAAACAAACGCTGCCAGTTCAGCCCTGGAACGGTTTGTCTTCATGACACAATCTAGCACTGATGTCATCTAGCATTTGCCATGTGTCCAAAATGACTTCAGAGTCTAGATATACACCTGTTTTTTCCTCATAATTCCTTTTCCTCCATTCCGCTCACATCCTTTTAGTGATTTGCTTGTGATTTCCAAATTGAATTAAGGAAACAACTCCCACCTCGACTCGAACTACGACCGTATGAAATACACTCAAGAGAAAAGCTCGTCCCAGTTAGAGTTAGATGCAAATCCAATATTAGCCTTCAACTTTGACTTTGTGATTAAAAAAATCAAAACAGCGTGACGTCAAGTGTGTGTCACATCCATTTTACACTTTAAACCCAACATACTTGTGTGGTAAATAAATCTTTGCACTCAGGAATGTACTTTGAATAAATATTTTCTGATAAAAATACACATTTTTAGGTTTATTTAATTTATTCTGCTATTTATGTCATCTGTTTTTATGATCAAATCAATAATTTGAAGTTATTAATAATTCCATGATTCTTCTCAGCAGGTACAAGCCATAGAAAGAATATTACCACTAAAAAGTGGCAACACAATTTCAAAACACAACATATGGATGTTTGTTTATTTGCTGGTTTGACTATTAGTTACTCTACCATCCTAGGCAGCATTCTTCAGCCTTTAAATAAAACAGGAGCGCCCTCTGGTGGCTGGTGCTTCATGTCTGAAAAATCACTGCTGCTGTTTGCACTAAACAACCAGCAATTCAAAACATGGAAGTTGAATAAATGGATCAAATTGCCCCTCATGTTACTCTGACTGAAACAGAGCTGTCACCCCTGCAAAAGTAATACTTCACCATCTCTTATTACGTATTAGATTCACACAGCCAGAAACCCAATCACAAACCCAAAATAAACTTCACTCTCCTGAACCACAAAGCTCAAAAATAGAGCTAGTAATGTTGTTAGGCTAATAATAGAGTCCTGGTGACGTGAACTGTTAGGTGGTCTGGCTCATGGGCCAAATGTGGACCAAGGTATAGATTACATCAGGTGCGCAGACCCTTCTGGAAAATAAAATGATTATTTGCATAGGTATTCATTGTATAGTGTTGTATCAAGTGTTTAAGTGTTTGCAAATACACAGTTTATTTGTGGTGTTTGTGTGGTATTTATGTATTTGACCTTTAACCTTAATTCCTGGCCTTGAAGCCACACAATATGTACAAAATTATTCTATAATTAACGCTTTTGATCTGAAGTTCTAAGATAAATGAATTATTAACATTATAAACATGCTGAATTTTAAATGGAAGTTAAAAAGCACAGCCAACATTTTGACTCTTTGACAGCATTTGGTTACTGGACCAGCAAACAGCCACTTTAATTCAAAGTTTGTGTGCCCATTTAATCTTTAGCACACATGATAAACAGGTTTTGGCTGTCCCTATGGAGGGGTTCGGGGGGCTCTCAACTCCTCTCCTCAGGTGGAGAATTATATGAGGTGGATGGATGCCAGCAGAACTGACACCAGAAGGCTGTTTCTATATAGTGCTAATAACCACAAAACTAGATAGTTATTCTCCACTCACACTTATGTTTGCTAACTTTGTTACCAAAACACCATACAAAGTGAAAAACCATGAACCATATGTAATTGCTAGATACCTTCATTGTAAATATGATGTACACACAAGCACTGTTTTCTGAAGTAAAAGCGCTGTCAGTTATATTTAGCCGCTTGGCAAATGCTTTTATTAAAAACAATGTTAAGTGCATTTAAGCCTTGAGCTATTGAGGTGACCCCATGACCTTGAGGTTAACAGCCTTGCCCTACAATTTAACCAATAGAAAACCCAGATGTGACAAAGTGCATATACAAGAAAAACACCATGAAATCAGGAACGAATGTCCACCTGTGTGAAAGAGCTAATGTGTATTCTGAGAAATTACTGGGCAGGTATGTTCAAAGAGAGTTGATGGAGGTGCAGTTCTGAAGTGAGGGGAGGAAATGGACAGTGCCCTTCAGGACCCAGTACAGAGAGCAGCACACCCATTTTTAGGTAGCCGTAAAGAAAGCCTGTTCGATACAGCATACATAATGAATGAGGGGTAATGTTAGACTGGGTTTGATAAGAAGAGTGAAAGATAGAGAGTGCCAGAGAAAGAAAGAAAGAGAGAGAGAGAGAGAGAGAGAGAGAGAGAGAGAGAAAATGCAGTAATTCTTATACTAATATCATAGTCATCACCCTGCAGGTTTTCTTATCTGGAATATGTTTTGTAATTTAGACTCACAAATTTTAGACACCTTTCATATGTGCTCAACATATCACACAGCACCTTATAAACCGCAGCATTTACAGGTCAACTCTTATGTTTCATATAAATAAAATTATAATTACTACAGAGACCTATCCAGTCCTTAAAATAAAATGTTGTACTTTTAGAATGGGGACTGGGGACACATTTACACTATATAGCTATGTAAACATACACAGTGTCCGTGAAAAACTGTGATGTAACATGTATGTATATATATATATATATATTAACCTTCCCCCAGTCAATAAAAGTCAATAAAACCCAATGACCATCCAAACACACTTTTAGCTAAAACCTACACCAGCATCATACAATAGGAGCAATTATTGCATTTGTAAGCATTGTTAAATACTGTAACTGTAAATTCATTGCATGCATTTTTGCATTAAGATAAACATCAGATTCATAGTCAACATCGGAATGCACCAGATGCAACCCTAGTCCCCCAAGCCTAATTGGTTAAGCACATCACCATGAGAACAAAGGGGAGGATCTTGGTTCTAGAATACTCCACTTACCTTCCAGTGACATGGGCTCCAGAATGCCAAACTGCTTAAGAACAGCCACAAACAGTACGATGACCACTCCAATGGCAAAAAGTTCCATTCCCTGAATACCCATGGCTAAGTAGATGTTAGGCTCTTGGCACGAGAACTTCAAGAACTACTGGAAGTGAGAGTATCTAACTGTTTGTGAGGGAGCCTTGCTAGGGCATAGCAATGAGGGACACAGCCAATTGGCCAATATGGAACGGTAGCGCATGAAGGGGGAACTCCAAAACAAAGCAGCTATTAAATTTCATCAGTTCATCAGATAAATATTGAAAAGTAAAATCTGGGATAATTATAGCTGAACGTCAAGCTGGCAGATGTTTGTGTGCATGGCAAAAGGTATCCAGTCCAGTTACATTTATTTTGGTTATGACACAAGTCAGTTTTTCCATGTTAGGTCATTCTTCTTGAAAGCCCCATTGGATAAATAAAGAACAGGATCGCGGTTCACTTACATAGTCCAGATGTATAAAAGCCATTCTGGGCTGCAAATGTTATTTGAAAGTGTCAACAACAGACAAGGGCATTTAAACTCGGCTGCGGCAACGCTGCAGGTTTCGCAATATTCAAGATTGTTGATCCGACAGCGTAAGATAAGATGCACGAGAGATTTCAGATGCTCACTTGCTCCAGAGCACAATTTGGAACAGGGACAAAAACACGGACACGCTATTGCAATTATGCTGTCAAAACGATCACATTTCACCAGTCCTAAGTGGCTTTTAAACCTTCATTTTCTTGATCTGGATTTGAAACTGAATTAAACACAAATGTAAACCCCTGGAGCCTCAAACTGGATTCACAGTCCAAGAATCAGTCAATAAAGTGATATTCAGTTTAGTTAAATGCATAAATCTAGAACCGCCTTTCAGAACGTGACCAAGTTGGAGATCAACCTGCTGGATACAACCTGGATGAAGAAAACATTCGGTGGCCTCTTGCCTTTTAGATGAAGCTCCATAGTACCTCAATGGCAGCGTTAAAAATAAGAAAAGTCCTTTGTTGAATGTAGCGGAACGTCCACATCCAAGACCAGGATCCACAGCAGTCAGCAAAAAGGAATTCCAAGATTTTTTGGCCCGTTTTAAAATCTAATAAAATGACCCATCAAGTTCAAAAGTACATCATGGGAGTGGCCGTGGATTTCTGACAGGAGGGAGGAATGCGGTTCGTCTTCTAATAGTCCTTCTCCGGGGTTCTGCTATCACTCAAGCGCTCTCATCTTTTCCTGCTTCTGAATCAGCATCAAGTGCTTCTATCTGCTCTTTCAACTTGTACTGTACAGTTCACGCTCTTTTTTCCTCTTCCCCACCCTTTCCGGATTCTCTTGCCCTCTGTTGTTTTGTAATAATCTGCAGTGGGCAGTTTAGCTTCACCTCTCGGTCCATTCCACCCCTCCTTCACATTCTCTTTCTTTCTGCTCATCTATAACCACTCCATCTCTTCTCTTATCCATTGCTTACTGTGTTAACCTCACAACCCCTGAATGCAATGTCAGACCTCTGTGTGAACTGATCCTCTGTCAGTTTACTGACCACAATTCCTTTCTCTTCTTCTCTCTCTCCCTTTCTTTCACTCCCTCTCTCTCTTTCTCTCTCTCTTCCTCTCATTCTGTCTGGGGATCTGGGGAAAGTTACATTTCCAAACAGGGTAGAATGCAGGAGAGACTGAGAGATACTAGAGGATCGAATTCCAGGGACGCCCTCCCCTACCGATTTCCCAGCCTCCATCCTCCCACGTATCTGTTCCATCAGAAGCTCTTCTCTCTTGAGTGAAATGGGACAAGGCCTCTGCGTGGAACGGGACAAACACAGCAGATGACATTAGCGCACAGGTCGCTCTGTTCGTAGTAATGGAAAATAACTAGTGGATAAAACAGGAGAGAGGAGAAAACAGGAAAAGAGAGGAGAGAGGAGAAAACAGGAAAAGAGAGGAGAGCAGAGAAATGGAGATAAGAGAGAAAGAAGAGAGGAGAGGAAAGAGCCATTATAGCTCAGTTAGATAAAGGGATCAATAAGGTCTTAATGGTAGCTTTAAGTCAACCAAACACAAGGTGAGATCAAAAGCTGTTTGCTGCTAAGATCAGACCATGTTATCTCTGACCTTTACTCAGAACTCAGTTTTTCTAGCTACTGACACAAACAAATATGACAATGAGAATCATATATAAAAGAAAAATTTGCAAAGGATCAATTCTGAGGGAATCAAGTTGGATAAATAAACTGTAAAAAGAATGACTGGAAAATGTGAATTTCATTTCATCTGGTAGAATTATTGTGGAATCATGAATTATTGACTTCCAAAACAAATAAATTTAATTGGATAAGATTAACAGCCACTTTTCATTGTATACATCTGCATCATGCTTGAAAACGCCTCTTTACCCACAGTTAAAAATCATTGCATTTCTTAGCTTCTCTTTATTGCTTTATTAGCATATGTCTCATAATCTAAATATTATACTATTAAAGTATGTAATCATAATATTGATTATAATATTATAAAGCTATGCAACTGTTTTTACACCCAGTGTAGGTAGAAATGCTTCTTGTACATGAGAATTAATGTCAAGCTTTTAGGAGAACGGGGCAGGTTCCAGTAATGCCATTAGAAGATGAACACTTCTTAACAGCAGCTACAGCATAAAGCTTTTGCTGACAAGACACTACAGACTGACATAACTCTTGGACCTCAACAGAAACATCCCAAAAACAATGTTACACTCTGAAACTTGGCACAGCCGGTTTGGACATTTGAAACATTTGATACCTTCCGACGAAAGAAAACAACAGCCAGCTAGGAACATAAATGCGGGTAAATTTGAAATGTTCTGATTTCAATTGAAACAATTCCACCCCCCTCTTTTCATTTCATGTGTTAAAAGGCAGATGTTCTTCCTGAGTATCGATCCGGCGCACTCCGATTACAAATGGCAAAACTTGGATTTATCCATGAGTGCTGCAGTATCCATTCACAGAGAACACAATACAACAAACACAAGCATTTAAATGGGAATTTTGGAGGTGGGGAACCCAATCATTCTTAATTCAACTTTCTTAGAACCGTCAAGAAGTGTTATGAAAACACGTCATTTTCATAGCACAATGTTAAAGGATTTCCAAATACATAAAAATTATTGATTAATTTCATGATTCCAGGTGTTAAATGGAAGTTTCACTGATGTGAACAATAAAGCTGGGTTTGACTTTATTTGCATGTTAAATACAGAGACCCATGTTTTGATTTAAATTTTAAGTACAGATTTTAAAGAAAAAAATGTAGCCTAAAAATAAAAATGACTTTTTACACATGCCTCTAACTAAAGAGGGAAAAATTATGCTTAAAATTATACTGAAATGAAAAAATCTTTTGTACGTGATCATTAATTTGACCGAGCTTAAGGTACAAAAAAAACCCTGAATTAACTAAAAAAACTGCCCTGACTGCGTCTCCCAATTTATCCTTAAACAAACTGCATAATGTCCATTACTACAGAGGTACAGTAATAATTCAATGTGTACAAACAGTGCCCCCCCCCAATACATGTTTAGTAATTTTGCGCACACGGAATTGAAACATGATATAAGTCAGCTGGTCCTCCGTCTAATGCATAAGCACTCTCAGGCCAAACATTGGCTGACATTCTCCATCAACAGAGTCAACAGAAGTGCTCTCTCTGTCTTTCTCTAATTAATCATCTGCAACTGATGACAAACAACCAGGAATTCACTGAAATAACTTTTACAATAAAAACAAAGACTCTGCAAAGTTTTGTGAACATGGGAGGGATTCCCATTGATTGGAAAGGATTCTGCGGAGAAACCGTCTTGAAATAATGATTGAATTACTCTTGATAAACCACATATACATCCATTTTTCCAGAGACAGTTTTACATTACCTTAGAGTTTACTTCCGTATCAAATAACCCACTGTCAGTGGTCCTAGCTTAACATAGTTGCATTTATGCTTTCAAATTTCTCTGTCAAATTTTGAAGTTTATTTACTGTTGTAAAAAGGAGTGTTTATATGATTGTTTTTATTATTTAGTCAAAAATAATAGTCAACAATTGCCTAACGCCTTTTTCTTCAAATAGGCGGCAGTCAATAGATAGTTCTAACATTACAACCCAAGACCAAAACAGCTGTGATACCTCTGGAATTTCATCACTTCTGACAGTAGAGGAGCTACAGCACCCTCTATTGGACCAACATTACTGAGCAAAGTTTGAACGTTTGCAAAGAAATCAGCAAAAAACACAAAATCTGTTTGTTCTATTAAAGCAGTGGGCACAATTCCAAAGGGAAATTACTGTTAATTTATTTAATTACTGTGAAATTAACAGGGGGTGCGATTTTGGCTGGTTATTAATGATAAATAGTCACTGCGGATAGATATCATAGCAGCAAGTGAGAACTAACAAACTAACTACTGTATCTGTCAGGCTGGCTGGCTAAATTAGTAGTAACAGAGATGACAGAATGACAGTGCAGTGGTATCTGTGGTATCCTAAGACGGAGTATATTGCAACTGCCCAAAAGTGCAAAGACTCTTGACAGCCTAAGAAGCAGAAAGACACTTGTCTACATTTCTCGAATTTCCAGCTCAAAGTGAGTACATGGTGCATTCATTTTCTAGAGTCATTTATTTGTACTAAAATCTGTCAAAGGACCCCCAAGTATAAAATGTTGTATGCGTATACCATTCTTGTTTTTGTGGTCTTTTAAAACAGGGTAAAATACCTGCTTCTTATTACAGTACTAAAACACAATGCATCAAGAGCATTTAAAATAGTTCTCTTAAAAGGTTTTAAAAATGTAAGATTTCTTTAATATATTTAGCATCCAAGCTGAAGGCAAATGAGTCAAGATCTATCAAGCTAATAACTTAAATTATTATATGTTCTAACAATGTTTAATGATTGTTTTTAAATATCCATTATATCATAATGGTTGCTTTTTCCACACAAGTGTCCTGGAACACAGAGACACCGGATTTATCCATCTCAACTGCAGACAACAACACTGTGTTCTTAATAATAAGTATGTTTACTCTAAATTCCGCCTGTCATACTTCAATTCATTCTGTCCTCCAATTATTTTAATAACCATAATCTTATAAATGAATGAATGGTACTGTATATACTTGTTGTTAACATCAAAATATACAGTGGGGAACACAAGTCTTACGCTATTGAAAATGCTTAGATTTTATTTAATAAAATGTAGTGAAAATGAATTGAAAAATGTACACAAATTTCAAAAGGGAAAAACGTATGCACAAAAACATTAGATTTTTTCTACTTTGTTTTTAAGACTTCTGGACCACAATGTGTCAGTGATGCTAATTTTAATCATTTACTCTTTTCCTTTAGAATGGGTCACATATGGACTACAATTTATCTGTGCTGTTGTGCTGATAATGGTTTTGTTTTATTGTCTGTCATGCATCAATAGATGCATTCAGAACAAGAACACAGGGACAACATCAACGGAACAGCCATGTAATCGCGCAAACACACACACACACACACACACAGGGTTTCCATGTTAAAATATATAATTCACACAATACGCTTCTACTTTAACGTACATTACATTAACTTTTCTTTCAAACAGTTCAAATCACACCTGAGGAGCCCAACAACCCAGAGCCCCAAAGCAGCACAACAATCACACAGGCAAGTGGAACCATTTTGTGGGAAGATGCTTTAACTTCAGTTGAATTGAGAAATTAATCGTCTGTGCCTTCTGAACTGTGGCTGGGTTTCTGAAGCCGTAAGTAGCATGTTGTATGTGCCATATCTACCTGCCTCCACGACACATTTCTTATAAACGCTATTATCTAAGCAGTAAGTAAAAACTTAAATTTGTAATTAATTAATGACAGATCATTACATACAATTACAAATAATTGTCCTGCTTTTGTTCTCCAGTTTATCAGATGCATATGGACACAAAATAAGCTATAATAATGCATTCTGATAACTGAAAAGCTATTATTGCATATTTAATAATAAACTAAATTTACTTTACATGGCATATTGTGGCTTTACTAACTCATTACTGTTGATACTTGCTTGAATTATAGTATACAATCGACAACAAATATAATGTTAACTTCTTAAAAATGTAATTGTCTGCAACAGATGTACATTTATACACAAGTAAACATACATTAATAGTAGCCCAGGATTGAAATTACCTTAACTTTAACCAACACTCCTGTTTTATATGTAGCATTAACTTTTCTAAATACCCTAAAAGCTATAACCATATTCTAGTTCCTATTTTTGTTGCGTTTAAACCTTGGCTCATCAAGAAAACATGCCATTAGAATCAAGCTATTGGAGTCATCGGCAAAATACTTATATTCTAATACTGTGAACTACTGTCATTTTTTAGGCTGTACAGGCTGTATACGAGTCATTTTCTGAAACCCTCATAGAAAATGACAGCGACAATGTCAGGATGAGCCGTGTCTACCAGTGTCTAAACCCATCCACTACAGAAGACTCAATCTATACCAGTCTAGATGAGGGGGAGAGACCATTGACATGCATCTATGAGTTTATTGACATTAGCAAAATGCAAAATAATTAAAAACATGCCTTAATTATAATCATGCCTGCTTAAGAATATAGTGTTCAGTAAAATTATGGCACCTGTTTTTGACTGCTTAATAAACAACGTATTTGAGGTACTGAGGTAATGTTTTCTTTAACATTTTATGCTTATGATAAAATAGTTTTTTTTAGAACAAATTTTATTCCATGTAGCCTCTAAAAAAAAGAGGCAAAAAACTTGTCTAATTATTATGTAAAATTAAAAAGTTTTTTATGCAATATGGGCATTACAATTGCAAATGCACAATAAACACTTTCTCAAGGCGTTCTCTAATTATACTGTTGCCTGTTTAGCTTATTGTTCCATCTCAAACTGCACATCTGGGCTCAATAAATAGTTATGAAGGTTTTAAACGAGCCCTAACCGCCAAAACTCAGAAAGGAAACGTTACCTGAGCGATGATAGCGAGCTGTGCTGTGCCGGCAATCAGACAGGAAGCTGGGTCGCGAGAAACGCCTACGTGCTTCTAAAGACAGTGTAGCCATTACGCTGCCCATTTTAGACTGCTACAGAAACCACACCAGTGGCAATTTCATTTAACCGAGTTTAAAATGCTTCAAAAGGCCTCGGAGAAACAAATATCTCGGAGAAACCAGGTGATGCCCAGTTTGTGTGTGTGTGTGTATCAAAGACCACATTGGACATTCTGTTTGGTGTCTATGGGTCAGACTCTCAGGTAGACAGGTACATGTGACTACAACAGAGGGACACTTCAAAGATACGGTGCAATAATGACCTTTCACTTAAAACACACACACACTATCACTCCTGCTGTCTGTTTGAATTCTGTTTTCTCCCTCACTGAGCTCACCCCCCAGAGTGGAGATATTAATATAAGAATATGAGCATAACAGATTTTTATCCTTTGCTTTAAAACCCCCGGGTTGAGCAAAGACCAAATGGACTTTAAAGAAACCAGATAATATAAAATTATATACGATAAGCTGAGACATCAAAGAAAACTAATACAGCTTTTAACAGTGTGGTGAGTCTATGGATGTACTTTTAAACCATCTATAAGGCAAATGCTTTTTGAGATAGTGGCCATAGAGGTCATGGTGAATGTATATATTGACTTAAATACTGTATGACAAAATATGTTCCATTTTAATGTCTTGCATTAGCATCAGGCTAGAGGGCTAGTGGGTAACTGTAACTGACAAATGCATGTCAATTTCACTTTAATAGTTTAATCTGCAAGACTCCCTCTGTCAACCAGCCTTTGCAGAAACATTATACTGGTTGACTAGCCTATTATAGCTGACAAACAAAATAGACATGCTAATCCACTAGCTAAACCAGCATTAGACCAGCACCAGACCAGCATTAACAAGTATAGCGATTCATGAACAATTCCACAACCCATGGTGGTCATGTAACACACCATACTGTCCACAATGAGGCACTAGTGTTTTAAACACTCAATGTGACTCAAGTCACTACCCATTGTGTCCTCATTGGTTGACCTGGTTGAAGGCCACTGAAACGTGAGAGGCCCGACCGAGTCGATCTGACTATTTGAGGGACAAATAAATGCTTACTTAGCAGACTTATGAATACATTCTGCTGCTTAACCCACATCATCCTGATTCCACATCCTGTCCTACAGAACTAAAATAAATCTGTTGACTAACAAGCAGTTAGATAGATTTGCAAACCATTTAATGCTGTTGGTTCAAACGATGTGAAATAAAAACACCTACAACTTCAAACAGATTCAGAAACTTTTCTGACATCCTTTGATACTGAATTTTCTTTATTTGGAAATTTGAAAAATGTTAATAAAAGTAAAAAAAATGTTCTACCTTAAAGCTAAAAGACCAAATGCAATGACTGGATTAACAAGCATCACTACAAGTTCTGATAGAAGTCTCTCTGAAATTCAAACTTAAAACTAACTTTATAACTTTGCAATAAGCAGATGATTTATAAATTGTGATTTTCATATTGTGACTTGCACAATCTTTAGCAGTAGATCTGGAGATTTTGGTCTCTCCTCTGATGTAAATATGAGCTGTCTGTGCATGACTGGAAATATGCCCGAGATCATTTCCAATATGGCTGCCCTGTCTTAAATGAACTATGATGTTGCTCAGGGACACAAGGGTGCAAGATTTTAAAGGTGAATTACATTTTCTGCTGAAGTGGTTTGTCTTATTTCACTGAGATTAATAATGATTCATTCTCTGAATGCACAAATGAAAATGAAATCGACTCTCTGTCTCTGTGGTGTAAATCAGAACACAGTAAAGAATTCTCAGCTAATGGCTCAGTAAATGTCTCAGTTCTAAGGTAACTGACTGTTACTGAGAGCCAGGGAAGCAGACAGCAGGTCCCACTGGAAAGCCACAACAGAACAGATAAAGAGTTTACAGAGAAATAAAGAGAAATAGACCAAATTACAAGAAAGAGGCCGACATCATATTTGTTCACTGGAAATATCACAGGATAAAAAGGATTGAAATCCATTTTTCTATTTGTTGTTTTGTTTGTATTTTGTCAGCAGAAGTGTTTGATTTAATCAAGATATTTTGGGAGATGCCTACTGTACTTTAAGAGGTGTCAGTTCAGAGGTCAGTTTGCACACAACACACCTATATCAATAGGAACATTAAGTTACTGTATATACTCAATGGCTGGGCCTAAATAGCAGAAGGGGCGGGGCTAAATATATTGAAGCCTCTGGCAACACATACGCCAATGCTACCTTTCTGAAATCCATACATTAAATGGTCAAGAAGACTGTTCTGTTTTCACATAGTAAGGTGAATTGTCCTAATGTGGTACATTTAAACTTCGGGTCTCCCCCAAACCAATGACTGCCAGTGAAATTATAAACAAATCAAAGCTGTACAAGTCACATGATATCTGCGCAGTCATAAATCAGGCTTAATATTGTAATATACCAAAAAATGTCCCACATTTGGGCAATCCACCCTATATAGTTTTAGTGCATACTGCATTATATTTGTTAATAATAATATATACGTTTCTTGCACAGTAACATTCAAGCTCACCGCTTTCCTCTGTTAGAACAAAACTCTTCATGACAAGATGTTTGGGCTTTATTTGAATGAGGGAAGATGCTGTTTGGTCCATGTCAGAAAAATAAAAATATAATTAAATTTGTGGTGTTCTCTTCTACTTGTTGATTTTGTTTATGAAACATTCATTAATGACTGAAATCAGATTTCCCCGCTGATACATCCACTGACACAGAGTTGCAATTTTACTTAATTAAATAAAAGAAATAATTTATTTTAGCATGGAAAAAAGACCTTGGGTCACACTACAAAATGAAAAGCAAAATGACTTCTGCTTCTGACCCAGCTACACACTACATGTTTTTGTTAGTGCATAAGGACAGCATTTGAGCAGATTGATGGTTTCAAAGGAAAACAAAAGACAAACTGAACATGCTTTTATCATCTGACACACACCTGTCCTTTTGACCATCAGAGATAAGAACAATGCTTTGTTGTTATTTTGAGAAAGTTAAAGAGCTCTTGTTTCTCTCTCTCCCTCTCTCTCTCTCACACACACACACATACAGAATGTCGCGTAACATTCCAACATTACAGCACCAGGCACAGATAGTTTTGCACTGTATCACTGCAGTATCAGCAGATACAAACATCACAGAGGGCAATTATTAGCCCAAACTGAGCTGCCTGTCCACAATAATACAGAATGAAATATGATGCCATACAAACTATCCATTGTCTCAAAACAAATTCACTGCTTTTTTTAAAACCTAGCCCAGTTATCTTAGGCTGAATTAAGGAAACACCCAAGATCAGTCCATGACAGTGACATAACTCATTACAGCAAACAATTTTACTACATATAAGTAAAGTTATCTAATATTTAATGATCAAAAATTGAATTAGTTGTGTTCCAGAGGTTGGGTGCAACCACGGTACCACTCGATTTTCCCAACATCATAAAAACATTTTCTAAACAGATGACAGGGTTTCTGTTGCTAACTAAAAGCAAATAGACATCTCCTATAATGTTTTATATGACATTTAAAGGTTGAATTAAACTATAAACCATTTTACAGAACATTTCTTTGAAAGGGGAACTTTTTACAAGAGAACTTTTCATCATTAAAAAGTTTCAGCAAAAGAAGAACTTTCCACAAAGTTCAGTGTTAAAGTTCAGTGCTAGGAAGATATTTTATTTCATTAGGATGAGCAAAAGAAATACCTTGGGCAAAAGACCCGGTGACCAAACCGAAAAAACAGCCGAGCATGCTGGCCAACTGCTTCTGACACTCATCCTTACAGTCATTCACAGCATCCATGTCTTCTGTGCTTCAGTAACGGCTCTCCAACAAACTGACTCACTGCATTACTGCTGACCAAACAAACACTGTTAAACGAACACACAGAAGGAGCTGTCAGTGTAGCTCACTCTCTGTAAAACCAACAGATGGACTGCAGAAGACGCTTTTACTCTTTAACTGACAATCCTTTAAACTTCTCACTTCAAAATTTTTGCTGGTTGCGCTTGTCAGATAATAAGACTTTATCCTGTTGTTGCCAGGCAACAAACAAAACCATACCGACTTCCTGGGATCCGGAGCCGGGGGGTTTTGTCGCCCAGAGCTATTTTGTTATCTGGAGAACACAACACTTCCCAATCCAGACGAGGATCCAAACCGTAATCCAAACCAAACTCTGACAGAAGTCTGTTTATATCTGAAGATACACTGACAAACGCCTAGGAATTAAAGTCAGCTGTGAGAAATAAGCAGCACTGATCAGAGAGAGAAAGTGAGAGAGAGAGCGAGAGCTTGATGGCAGGAGGCACGTATGCAACACAGTCCTGTGAAAGCAAACAACCGGGAAGACGTCAGTCAGAACCTCTATACAGTATCTATCAAGATACGCCACCAGCCTGATTCTGTGACACTTTACATTCTGTGTCTCAGCTTTCAAATTTCCCATATTCCTCTCCGATTTCCCATTTTCAATCAATTTGTCTACAGTACCATATTCTTTTAATGGTGCCATGAACCTAGCTGTCACAACACATCTCTTTTCATCTTTCAATGTCCTTACTAATGTTTTCCTGTTTTTACATAATCCTTCAACTTTTTTTTTAAATAAATAATAACTAATATATACAACATGATAACACTTTACAATACATAACGGTCATACAAGACAATGTTATTATAATAAGTTAAATACATGAGTTAATGTAAGCATTCTGTATTTAAATATGATGTGAAAACATGCCTATTGAACTATGCCTGTTTAGTTTAAAGCAATACATTAATCATTAGATTCGTTGTTTTATACAACCACTAGATGGCACCAGTTAGTTACGTTGAAAAACAGATTCCTCCTAAAAACACTCTGAGTCTTTGGGTGATGATAAATGTAATCAAAATGTTAACTAAGAATCCATGATGCATCCATACAAGCTCATTTATCACTAACAATTAATGAGTAGCCTCTTTGACAACTTAGACAACAAAGTGTTGTGTTTGCTACACTTTGCCCTGTAAATAAATGTGGAAACTATTTTGTGGAAAATGTGGAAAACACTATACAGTATATCAAAAGCACCATGGTATTATAATGTAGTGCCCCCTCTATTTCTTGTGACGTATTAAGGGAATATGAAGTCCATTAAGCTTTATCTTAAGCAGGCAATAATATTCTGTGTACGTTTAATACAACACCCTTATGTCCTTCATAAGCATACAGTGGGACCATTGAATAAACAGGTGAAGTATTTTAATGGACTTTTAAACTGCTCTGCCACCGAGCTGACAGTGCTAATAAAAGCAGACAAAGTTGGAACACGCAGCAGAAGACTTTCTAGAGACTTTAACTTTCTTTTGTTTTAACTTTCTTTGTGTTTATCTCATTAATGGCATGAAGGGCAACAAGCTTACAAGAAAACAGTGGCAACACTGATCGATAAAAATCGAATCAACCTGAACCCATTCCCTGTGCTGTATCACTGATCAACACAGAAATTTCTGCTGAGGAGCGTTTGATCAATGTCACCCTGCCGAGGTCGAGACCCGGCTGCTGTGCTTACAAGAGACCCGGGGTCTCATTCATGGGCTGTGATGTTGTGGGTGGAGAATATGATGTATTTAATGTTGCTGGAGACAGCAAGCAGAGGCGTACAGTATAAAGTTATCTTTGTTATGAAAATGTCACGTTTTAATGTAATTTCAGTTTAGTTTTAAATGGGTTTAACAGTTCACTGCAATTGTTTATATATTGGTTGACTGGTTTAAAGTTATTGATGTTAGCTTATATTGTTTCAATTTGCTATTAGTTTAAGCCCTTCAAATTGTTCCAACCTG